>JAECUM010096113.1:0-13755 GCA_016617855.1 Megalonaias nervosa | reverse complement strand
CACACACACACACACACACACACACACACACACACACACACACACACACACACACATTCATCCAAAGGTCTAGTTGGCCCTAAATGAAAATGGTATGGCTGAGACATTCATAATGGCCATCTTGAAAATATTTTATCACAAATCCTTCTGAATGGATGGTCATATCAAAATGAATTTTTCACTATAACACTTTTTGTGGTGGCTAGTTGGTTCTCAGTGAAAATGGTGCTGATCTGACAGCTATTATGCCACCATGGCAGCCAGCTTAAAATGTTGCTACTGCTGCTTTTTCTAACTGGGGTTTCACCAGAAGACTAATTATGATATCTAGTTGGTCCTAAATGTAAAGGTGCTAATCTGACCTCCAGTTTATGGTGCCAAGGCAGCTATCTTAAAAATCTTTTGTCACTACTCCTTCCAAATGCAAAGTCTTGTTAGCATTTGGTTTTCAGCATAAGATCACTTGTGGTGTCTAGTTGGTCTTCACATAAAGTTGGGCCAATTTGACATCCAACATGGCTGCCACAGTGGCCATCTTGAAAATCCTCTTTATACTCCTCCATTATGGAAAGTCAGTTATACATCTGCAAATACCGAAAACAACAAATACAAAAGATCAAAATTATGCTGACAGCCAAGGGTGATTACTTGAATGGTGGTTAAAACAGTACTACTGTATATGTGAGCACAAATCAAACACCTTCCAAGATCAATCACTTCACTAAATGTATAAGATCAAAATTGAGTATATGGCACCAAGCCAAGAGGTTAAGTCCTAGCTGGTCCTAAATGAAAATGGTGCTGATCTGACAGCTATTATGCCACCATGGCAGCAACTTAAAAATGTTGCTACTGCTACTTTTTCTAAATGGGGTTTCACCAGAAGACTAATTCAGACATGATTTTTCTCCGTTTCAAAGCAGAATTCCGCTTTTCTCCTGACTTGAATCAGATTTTTCTTGATATAGTCCGTTTTTTATATCGTCTCCAATCCGGTTTTTTAAAAACAGTATGTCCGGTCCCATTCCACAACGACCCTTGTAAAGTATTCGTTCCAAATATTAGTTAGCACATGACTCTTGTAAAGAGTATTCTGATTGGTCAAAAGTTTAAATTCATCCAATGAATCTTCGTGCAATGGAAACTGATGGCAATGGAAAGAAGAAGCATGCTTGCAAAACATGGCGTCCTGAGTTGTTGAGAGAGACCATGACACGAAATGTTTAGATAAAGGTTTAAAAAACGTATGGAAATGGTAATGGCTGGAGCAAATAAGTTGACGGAAATTTAGTTGGTCAGTTTATAAGAAAACTGAACACTAGAGGACTGGCATTTTGTGACGTCTGCAAGAAAGATCTGAATTACGGTAATTGCGGTTGGAAGAGTATGGAACAGCACCTACAAAAGAAGCTGCATACGGAAAAATTGAAGCTCAGAAGGCATCTGGGAAAAGTGCAGTTAATTACTATAAGAAGAAAGATTTCTTGCATGAGAGAACAGATGTAGCCCTCTGTCAGAATATGCATACTTCATGTCGCCAATACAAGCACTAGCTTGAAAGGAAAAAGGCTCTTGTTGAGAAGGAAAAAGAAATGATTGCACATTGAGCCAAAAAGTCAGTGGTGACAAAAAGGAAGGCTAAAGAAATCTTTGCCAAAGCCACAAAAAGATCTCGACTGGCATATCAACAGGTTCTGTCAAGTGGAGATAAAAACAATTGAATATATGGGATTATTTGTATATAGTTGATGTACTTGGGTCTTTATTTTACAGATTTGTTATGAAAAGAGAGAAGTATAATATGTTTGCTGCAAAAATTTACAAATTATTGTGACTTAATTACGATGTGAACACTAACATGCACATGAAATAACTTCAGCATCAATAGTATTGAAGAACAAATTCATGTGACAATAAATATTGTGAAATTATTTAAGTCAATTTGAAGATTATTGGTAAGTTTATTAGTTTTTCAAATTATTATTTTGTTTTATATTATGATCATAAGTTGCACCAGGAGCAGTTTTTTATGATTGTAAAATGCGTTTCTGGTTGGAGACCTTTGGCCTCCTGGCTCCCCAGACCTCCAAACCCCCCTTAAAATTTTTCAGCATTTTTTATGGAAGACCAAAATCATGTCTGCTAATTATGATATCTAGTCATGATATGAAAGCACATCTATATGATCTTCTACTTAAATCACTATCCATAAGATTGTGCCACCAGTACTGTTGTGAAAATTGTATGGCCCTGTGCCCATGGTGCATGTGTGTATGTGTGATTTGGATTTTTAACGTAGCTTTAACAATTTTTCAGTCATATCACCATGATGTCTGCAGTGTGGCAGTTTATAGTGATGTCTAGTACTGGGGCATCATGCTGTAGACATGGAGCATGATGCCCCACCCAGTCACATTATCCTGACACCAGGCCAACCAGTCCTAGCACTAACCTCTTAATGCTGAGCGCCTAGCGAGACAGCTGTTAGTACCTTTTTTAAAAGTCTATGGTATGACTCAGCGGGGGTTCAAACCCGCAACCTCCCACATCCAAGGCGGATGCTCTAACCACTAGTCCATGATACATTGTACATCATCCATCCATCAACAATTACTTGTTACCACTCTGAAGTCCATATGATCACAGCTTTAACACAGTGGTTTAAGAGTGGTGTACCATTTGTAAATCTGATCGGTTATTCATACATATTGGGCATCTAAGGGTGACCTATCACAATAGCAGGAATCTGTGCATCATGTAAACATAATTGAATCTCATTAAATTTCCATTTACACAACATCGTGTAAACATCGTTTAATTACATTAAATTTTCATTTATGCAAAATAAATATGTTGCATGATACACATGTGAACCACTAAACCACTATGCATCATTTGTGTAACTGTAACACATTGATCTATATATATATATATATATATATATATATATAGATAGATAGATAGATACATACATACATACATACATATATATATATATATATGTAATGCAAATAGTGCAACTTGTATTGCACACACCTGTCTTTGAGTAGAACAAATTCTATTAGGATCAAACTCTTTTGTAGTGCATATAACATGACAATGACCAAAATTAATTCCATGAAATTGCCACAGATGATTTTTTTTGAAAATTGAATTCTATTATTTTTGTGAATTTTACAAGTATGTGGTTGTGTGCTGAAAATATTCATTACAAATACAACTTAGCAGAGCAATGTCTAACACATCACATGCATGCATGGGCTAAAAATAACCACTGCCTGGAGGAATCTGGACTTGGAAATGTATGGGCTATTGAAGCTGTTAGTGTTTCTTTCGCTAGCTTCGAATTTGCCTTGATGGGTGGAACAGAGTTGTGCCAGGCAGTCAACAAGGATGATTGACAGGTTTTGCCAGTTGCATGCTTGAGCAGTTTTGGGATAGTCATGGAAAATTTAAGTAAGACATGGTGACTGCATTAAAGTATAATCATTGGATTGTTTAAGCCTATATGACCATGGTTTTAGTAGGACCTTATGGAAGAAATGGGCATGATGTTATATTTGTGTAGAATACTTGCACAGCCATTATCATTGTCTCTCTTTTATTATTGTTCTCTCTTTAGACAGATTATAATGAATTCATTTTGTAGGCATAATTCTTCAGCTCACTCAATAGTGAGTGAATAAACCCATCTCTTTTCTTGGAACTGTTTCATGTAAATACTATAAATAGAAATTAAGGAAATTAGACGGAGATCTAACGATGAAGACAGGGGTTTGTATTGTTGTTTCCAATTTAACAATCAGTCATATATGTACTACACAGTAATACAAAAATTAGTTGTAATTAGGTGCAGTACATAACTTTCCTTTGGCCAATGAGAGAGCATTGTTCCATTCAGCGAGTTAGATAAGCATAGTAGATATATGATAAGCAAATTGTAAGCAATGATACAAGCCTTTGTAATGATGAATGCGCACATGACATGAGCCTCAAACTGCGATCGTTATTCTTTGTCTTAATCTCAGCTTGGAACTTTAAATGGGTATCTGGTTGTCTATTTTATTACCCGGGTTATTATCAGTGGATGGGTACCTGAGTAACTGGGTAGCCGTTGGCATCTTTATTCAATAATGAATGAAACTTATGCATATTAATGAGGTGATTTTGCATTTAATTAACTGAGCTTGTTATCTTACAGCCAATATTTCTGATCCAGTTTTGATTAGACTTTGAATATAGGCATATATTAACAAGATCTGAGTCTAGTTCAGTAATGAGCAAGATCAGCATTTATTATATACCTAAGTGTGAAATATAGAGACTTAATGGTGAAATAATTTATATATTTTTTTTCATTCCAATATTTTCACATGTGAAAAATATATCCTTATACTTTCACATGTGAAAATATAATATTTCCCATCATGCAATGTGACACTTGTGTGTGTGTGCCTACAGAAGTTGTACCTGCAGCAACATAAACGAGTACTTTTGTGAGCAAGAACAACTGCCTAACATTTCAGACATGGAAATTTATCTTTGATAAAGAAATTTGTCCAAATGCCATCCGTGTCCCTCTGAAGTTATTTCCCCTTACTTCCTTGCAAACCTGCTGTGATGCATTGCAGAATCGGACTCGCATTGTTTTCAGACAGGGTCGTTTACAAAATGACACTTTTTAAGTCATGTATATTTGTATGAACTGGCTATGAAAATGAGGTGAATTTACAAAAAGGGGGTGGGGTGAGCTTTTGTGCTGATGAGTGAGTTTAATCTTCTAAATTTCAATTCTGGAGCAAGTTTTGTATATAACAAAAATAAAATTTTCTTTTCCTATGTCATTACCAGATATATTTCATCTTGTGGTACCAAAAACTATACATTTTAACTTGTAGCTTTTCCACTCGTTAAAATATCATTTTTTGGTACCACACAATGAAATATATCTGGTAGTAACATAGGAAAAGAAAATATCCTCTATTTATTAATGAAGTGATCTTGCATCTTGTTGGCTGAGAAGCTTACCATTCTGAAGACCATCAAGATCTTAGACAGTTATGTGCAAGAGTCTATGATATTAATTATGCCTTTATGTTTGGAGAGAATTTCTATCAGACCATAGAAAAATAGCAAATTTGACATTATATCAAGTGTGAGAAATAGTGTACAAAGGCTTGTGTTGTTACAATACTACATAACCATGAATGTGTAACTGATATGTAAAGGCAGGTGAGCAATACAAGCCATACTTGGGCCCCTTTTATAGTTTTACAGTTATTTACATTTGTGTATATATGTCCAACAGAAATTAGGGCAAAGATAATTTACATTGTGGTTTATAACAACTGTCTAATTTACCGTATATGTTGGGACACCGTATTTGTTGGGACACCATAAATTAATTTTAAAAGTAATTTTTTTGTGCACTGTATGTTCTGGGACACATCGTTTTTTTTTGAATCGTAAGATGTGGGACACCTTTTAAATGATTCGAAAATTACATGTCAGAAACTGCACTCCAGCTGAAATTTTATTTTAAAAAATATAAAACTGTGTACTTGAGATAAAACTCTTCAATCCACTGCAGCAGCATCTCATCAACACAACCCTTCTCCTGCACATGTACAATACGTTCTTTCGGTGCATGAATATTTTTTTTTAGCTTTCTCATACCATGAAAAATTGTTAAGAGGCAACACATCATCTGAAGCAGAAACTGGAAGGACTAAAGTCAGATTTTTTCAAATCTGCAGTAGTCTTGCTAATTCTCACACTTATCATCAGTCCATGCAATCAAAGTACACTTAAATTTCATCCATGTTAATGATCACATTATCGGCAAAATCATCTGCATCTCTTCTGGCCTTCATGAATTCATCACATGATTTATTTTCTACAAATCTTGGGCGATGCTGGGTCATCAATTTCCATGCTCAAAGTACTATATTGTGTCACTTTAAAATTTTTCCATTGTTTCAATTTATTTTCAAAATTCTCGTGAATATCATTGAAAAGAAACCAAAGTTAGCTTCCATATCTCGGCCATCTTTGTATATTTAAAAAAAAAAGAAATCGGCACACTTAAAAAAATCCATAGACAGCTTCCAAGGTCAGTTTGCTTTGCAATAAAATAAACTTTGTATTGATAGCCTTTTAAAAAAAAACGGTTTCAGAGTATCCAAAGTGGGCTTCCAATGTCGACTTGCTTTGTAATAAAAAATAAGCTTTGTCTTTGATGTCCTGTTGGTAAGTTCAAAGAAGGAAGTTACTGTTCGCTGCCAGTTGTGTTTATTCACCACCTGGGCTTCTATGTGCTTGGCATCTGTAGTAATAATTAATGCAAAGGAGCATTGATGTCTGCAGGTAAATAGTAATGATACTGTTGTAACCATGCTGGCGAAAAGATTGTCACTTGCACTCAAGTGAATGTGTTTTCAACTAATGATTTTTATTTGCAAGATACTGTCATACTGTAGACCTGGATATAATTCAGTCTTGATTATTTTGCACCAAACACTGTGTCATACGTGAATGGCAGTTGTCTTCAATATATCAGTTGATTATTTCCCTTTCATTTACGAAATCATCTGCTTCTCTTCAGGCCTTCAAGAATTCATCACATGATTTTTTTTTTCTCTAAATATTCTGGGCGATGCTGGGTCATCGACGTCTGTACACAAAGCACTGTATTGTGTCCTTTAAAATTTGTTGCATTGTTTTGATTTATTTTCAAAATTCCCGTGAATACTGGTGAAAGGAACCAAAGTTTGCTTCCATATCTTGGCCATCTTTGTATATTCAAGCTAAAATAAAAACATCGGCACACTTAAAAGAATCCACAGTCAGCTTCCGATATCGGCTTGCTTTGCAAATAACCTTTGTATTGATATCCTTTATAAAAATAAAAGTAACCAAAGTCGGCTTCTGAGGTCAGCTTGCTTTGTAATAAAAATGACCTTTGTCTTTGATGTCCTGTCGGTAAGTTCAAAGAAGGAGTTTACTGCTTCCTGCCAGTTGTGTTTATTCACCACCTGGGCTTCTATGTGCTTGGCATCTGTAGTAATAATTAATACAAAGGAGCATTGATGTCTGCAGGTAAATAGTAATGATACTTTTGTAACCCGTGCTAGTGAAAAGATTGTCACTTACACTCAAGTGAATGTGTTTTCATATCATGATTTTTATTTGCGAGATGCTGTCATACAGTAGACCTGGATATAATTCAGTCTTGATTATTTTGCACCTAACACCATGTCATGCGTGACTAACAGTTGTCTTCAAGATAACAGTTGATTATTTCCCTCTTGTTTGCGATTTTGTTGGATCTACTTTTCAGTCGGATAACATATTTAAACCTTTGAGCACAACCAAACACAATTTGTTTTTAATTTTCATGTCAGTGAACAACATGGCGTGTGTCATCAGACATAAGCGATACATGCTATAGTATTACGGATTTCGTGGATATATTTTATTCTTTAATACTCATGTTGAAAAGGAATGAATGATAACAATACAAGGTTAGTTTCTTTTTATTATCAAATAAGCATTTTGTTTATTTTATTGTAGTGTGCAGTGGGGGGGGGGGCACAAATGCAGTACAAATTTATTTCATTTCTTTAGTCTTGGGACATATGACCTAGGTGAAAAAAAGTTTCACCATAAGTTCTGGGACAGGAAAAAAAATTATTTTATCGTGTCTCAATATATGTGGTAAATATGGTACTTAAAAATGAGTCCATAAGCAAAATGATAATGTCGATATTAGCTAAAGAGACTTGTATCAGCTTGTAACATGTTTTCTTTCTATCATGCTACACTTGTCTTTTTTTATGAAATTCTATTGTGTGCATTTTTCATACCCTAAAACTTAAAATCAAAATCATGCCTTTGCAAATGTAAACAATAGATCAGGTTTTCAGATTGTGTCTTGTGGCTAAGATTGATTTTAAAAAGTAATTTAGGCTTGATTATGCATATCTTTATTTGTGTAAATTCACATAGTTTCAAACCAACACAAGCTTTAAGTGTCTATACAATTTTTAGCTGGGATGCCTAATTTCAATGTTCTTCCTATTGTGATTTTTATATCATGTGGCAGAAGAGTTAGAGTTATACCAATAATTTGATGGATATACTGTATATACTCGCTTATAAGTCTTGTCCAAATGCAAAGATCAGAGATCTGCAGTTGCAAAAAACCAGTTTGTTAGGATTAATCCGTAGAACAAATGTGACAGAGCCTGATCTGCTGGCATATTATGTAGTGTCAGATCAGGGTCAGTGTTGTTTGCATTTGGACTTGAATTATAAGCAAGTATATACAGTAGTACATTTTTTCTTCATCAAATTACATGATCAGCTTGCATTCTTATTGTAGATTCCCTATGGCAAAAAAGCAGGCAAAGATCATCTTCTTACGATGTTCCAGAGCCACGTGAATGTACCATTCAAGCCGGTTCATGTAAGTACAAAATTGTAGGGCCCAGTTTCTGTGTCTTTACAATATAAAATCATTGTAATCTACTTAATTAAGAGGTTAATAATGTTGCTGTTAAATTATATTTCAGTCTTTACCTGTATCCACTATAAGGATCTGACACAGGGATCAAAGTATTTCCTTTGTGCTGTAGGAAATGTTTGAACTTCACAAACTATGCAGTCAATTATTAAATGAATACATTGTGTGCCAAATAGAGATGAAAATAATTTTATAAACAATCAGACTGTTTGTAAATGTCAGATGCAGTTCCAACTTTCTTATTAGACTTACGATCACAATGGTAGTGCATTGGCCCCATTGTATTAGACCTGAGATCACAACAGCAGCACAGTAGGTGGAAAATATAAAGTTACTAGCTAATTTAGCAACAAGATCCAGTAGGTTTTTGTATGCACACATTAAATATATTTTGAATGATTTTAACAGTTTTCAGGATGACAGCAAGATTATTCTTGTAATCAGAGTTAGAACATTTATTCATCTGCCATTCCTGAAATTTCATTATTGTAGTATAAAAATCTATTGTGAAAATTGTATGGCCCAGTGTCCATGGTGCATTGTGCATCACGCATCCATCAACAATTACTTGTTACCACTCTGAAGTCCATATTTCTGATCTGATTTTAATCATTCTTGGAATATTGGTTTATATCATTGAAATCGTAGATGAGTTCGATAATGAACAGTATCCATGCATGTTGATGAGCTGGTCTTTGATCTGATTAGTCAACATTGTTACCATTCTAGAGACCATTTTTCTGATTTGATTTCAGACTTGGAAATATGATTATATCATTAAGATCTTGAACAAGTTCGATAATGAGCAAGATCCATGCATACTAAAGAGGTGCTCTGGCATCTGATTGGCTGAGCTTGTTACCATTCAGTATTTCTGATTCAGTTTTGATCAAACTTGGAATGTTGTGCTTATATCATTATAGTCTCAGATAGGTGTGATAAAGAACGACATCCATGCTTATTAATCAAGTGATCTTGCATCAGATTGTCAGAGCTCTGTACTCAACTGGGAGACTATATTTCTGATCTAATTTTGATTCAACTTGAAATATGGACTTGCATCATTAAGATCTAAAAAAAGTTTGATAATGAGTGAGAGGCATGCAGATTAATGAGGTAATCTTGCAACTGATTGGATGAGCATGTTACCTTTCAAGAAGCCATTATTGAGATCCAATTTTGATGAAACTTGGAGTGTATGCTTATATAATCAGTATCTTGGCCAGTTTCAATAAAATTGAGGAAGAGCCATCCATATTAATGAGGTAAGCTTGCACCAGATAGGCTAAGCTTATGACCACTCTTGAAGCTATAAATCTCATCTGATTTTGGTTTATGTCGTCAGGACATATGGTTTTATTCATTATGAGCAAGATCTTCAGATCTTTTTGAGGTTATTTTGCATACGATTGCCTGTCAGAGCTTCTTACCACTTGAGAGACTGTATTTTATGGTCCAAGTTGGTAAATTGGCTAATATCATCAAAATGTTTGATTGTTATATTTATGAGGTGGTCTTGCTTCTGATATAGAGATGTTACCCTGCTGGAGCCTGTATTTTTGATAGCCTTTTGATCAAACTTGGTAAACAGGTCCATATGTCTTCAAGATCATGGGTGAAATTCATACTTATTTGATTTGACCTTGCATCTGTTTGACTGAGCTTGTCAACAATCTATCAACCCTATTTCTGATGAGATTTTGATCAAACTTGTTAATTAGTCTTGTAGTATCAAGATGTTAGATGAGTTTGATTAATAGCAAGATTCATGCATGTTAATGAGGTAACCTTGTGTCTGACTGGCTGAGCTATGTTACCTTATGTACTTGCTTAAAAGATGAGTCAAAGTGCAAACAACAAAGATCCTGATCTACTGTTGCGTAATCCACCTGCAGATCAGGGTCTGTGTTTATTCTACTAATTATTCCTAACAAACTGCACAGACCCAGATCTGGCAGCACATTATGTGATGGCAGATCTGTATCTTTGCAGTTTGCAGTTGGACTCAACTTATAAGCAAGTATATATGGTACCAATCAGAGTTTGTTCCATTTTAAACTTATATTATCACTGTCATAGACATGTTCAGTAATGTTAATAAGATGACTTGCTATGGATTTCTCATCTACAAAACTTGGTATATTGGTTAATATCATCAAGATCTTGGATGACTTCTTTTGTGAGCAAGATACTGTGCATATTGATTATGCCATTATCTTTAGAAATATTTTTTATCAGGATATAGTGAAATATTTAAATCAACATTATATAAAGTTTGGAAGATACAGTTTACCTAGGTTGTGTTCTTATAGTACTTCATAATCCTGGTTAGTGCTCTGTCAACTGTTATGTATGACAGGTAAGCACTATCATTCTAACTTGGGCCTCTTGTTTGTGTAACTAACCTGGTTTTTGTATTTAAAAAAACATGGTTCCAGAAAAATATTTCAAAGCACATGAATCTGGGACAAGTGAGTTTCAAGAATTGCTTGCTATAATACTCAACACTGTACACTTCTCCATCACACTACTTACACTTTTACAAAAGAACCATAGGTACCTGATGCAAGCTTGATACTGAAATGATTAAAAGCATGAAAATATAATGTTCTAATACTTGGCTCTTTTGATAAACATATAATAAGAGGTAAGGCTTGTAACTTGAGAAATTGCAGTTGCAAACATAGCCCATGATTCTTTACTTTAGTTGCATTCATATTTACAATGAAATGTTTCAGTAATCTAGGTGTCATAATTTTCCTTTTCAACGAGCTATCATGCATCTTTAAGAGTTATATATAGGAGAAGTTAAGAGATGGAGAATGTCAACACTTTACAATTTTTTGTTTGTCAGACATTGATTCTTTTTGCCCCAGATCATATTTTCCAAACTGTTTTGCATTATTAATACAAAAAATGCACTCAGATTTAATCTCTAGGTGCAGATCTGCATCTGCTTGGCCCAGGAACAAGTGCATAATAGTTTTACTCAGTCTGAGACAATGAGTGGTTTCACTGACCACTGGAAAAAAAGAATTAGATTTTTAACATTGAGACTGATTTCTATTCATTTGTCCCTCTTTGGTTAATAGGTCCATATTTTGGGAGGGGGGGTCCCCCCACCCCACCCCAGCTGTCAATTATTAGTTCCTTAAAAACTGGACCAAATTAAACTTTTTTTTGTACAGGTGCAAAAATCCTTATTGAAATATATTTTTTGATATGGTGCCTTTTATGATTTTTTCAGTTTCATTTTGAGCAGTCAAAGGCGGTGTTTTATATTCAAGATAAAACATGTGCTGATGCAGTTAAAATGCTCAATTACAAAGTTCCCATGCCAAATGGCTATAAGGTATGTGTATAACACCCTGATAGAAAGGAGAGGTGTGTGTGTGTGTGTGAATAAATAAGTTTTATTTATTAATTAGAACATATCAAACATTAAAAATGCTCAATTTAGATAATTATTCAAGGTTGTTCAAGAATTATTTCAGACAGGATGGTTAGAAAGCAGCGTCTTTAATGGGTGCTGGGGGAGGGTCATTTATGAATGGGGCATTAAAAAAAACAAACTATGACTTGCACATAGGATAAGGAAGAAGCCAGCCCACATTCTGGTCCAATGGTCAAGGTCTCTTACTGAAAGAAGAAAATAGTTTCTGTACAAAAAATATAAGTTTTTGACTAAGTACCTTTATAAAGGATTGAAGATAACTTACATATTGGGTAAGAAAAAATGCATGTCATGTGGTCAGTGATCAGTACCACTGGCTGAACAAGAAAAATGGTTTCTGCATAATAAGCTTCACTGAGACCCATGGGGCAGACATAATGTGCCATTCACACTACTCTTGTTTCATTTGCTTATATTTTCTAAACTCCTTATTGGATTCTCGCCATACTTGACACAAATTTTGTTGTCGAAAGGTCAAAGACAAGGATCACTGACCGACAGAAACAAAATAGTTTCTACAAATAAAAAGAAAGTTTTTGACCACATATTTTTATCAGATCTGGTGCATGACTAACATATTGGGTAAGAAAGAAGGTTATTGATTTTGGAGTCAAATGAAGGTTACGGTCACTGGTTGAACAAGAAAACCATTCTGCATAAGAAGTTTAGTTTTAGACCACATCGCTTGACTAAAGCAAGTGGAGAGCTTGCAATTTAGGTATGGAAGAGGCCTATTGATTTTGGAGTTAACAGGTAAAAGATCAAGACCATTGAGACTCAGAGAAAAATATGTTTTACTGAAAAATCTTGTTCTTGAATAAGTTTCTTGACCAAACTTTGTGGATGACTTGCACTTAGCATGATAAGAAAACGTATTGTTCAAGATTGTATATTGACCAAAGGTTCAGGCCCTTGAGACCTGTTGGTCAATGATCTTTAGTCAACCATACACAACTATTGCCTAAGGTTGGAACATTTACACATGTAAATTGCTCAGCTTAGTTTATTTCATGTAAAGGTTACAAAATTGGTAAACATGTAAAGAAACATGTATGTTGCTATCATTGACATAGGAACTGTAAATGACACAGGAACTATAAATGACACAGGAATTATACATTTCCACATCCTTGCTTAAAAGGATTGTTTGCGTGGGATTTCTTTGTTAATTCTTGTTATAAAGTATCTGTCACTGATTTTCACATTGAATTTGCATCTCTAGGAAAAAGCAGTTGATGAGAATTGGTTATAGTGTACTTTCCACAACATTACACATCAGATTAATTTTCTGATAATGTTCATAAATATTTTAAACTACATTTTTTAGCTTTAATCAACATGTCTGATAGAAAACCATCTGATTAATGATATTTTATTTTAAGAAATACCAATTCAAGTTTTAAGTTTTCTTAATCATGCATTCTTAATCATTGTAGATACTGCATAAACATCCTATGTACATCTGGTTCCATTATTGATTGTTTTTTCATCAAGTACATAAAATGTAACAGTAGGAGACAATATCACTACAATAGATGTTTTACTGAAACTGGCAGCTATAGACAACAAAGACATTAACAAACTGGTAGCAAAATTCGACAAAGACATCTCTGACAAACTGGCAGCTATAGACAACAAAGACATTAACAAACTGGTAGCAAAATTCGACAAAGACATCTCTGACAAACTGGCAGCTATAGACAACAAAGACATTAACAAACTGGTAGCAAAATTCGACAAAGACATCTCTGACAAACTGGCAGCTATAGACAACAAA
>JAECUM010096112.1:0-12253 GCA_016617855.1 Megalonaias nervosa | reverse complement strand
CGTAATGTCAATGCGCTTGCGCCTCTCAAAATAAACAGTAGCCTGATGTGAACTCGTGACCTTGTGAAGGGTACCCACATAGGGGCATTCAGAAAGAATGTCCGCTGGACCAAACAGTCTCAAGAAGATGACAGCACCTGCTGTCATAACCATCAGCAGCCCTTAAGATTTCATGTACCCCTCACCATGTTGAACAACGTGGTGAGTGCAGTTTTGCATTTACCCGGGGTTTGAATGTTTTTTTTTGGGGGGGGGTGGCATGAAATCGTAATGTCTATGCGCTTGCGCCTCTCAAAATAAAGAGTAGGGTGATGTGAACTCGTGACCTTGTGAAGGGTACCCACATAGGAGCATTCAGAAAGAATGTTCGCTCTACCAAAAAGTCTCAAGAAGATGACAGCACCTGCTGTTATAACCATCAGCAGCCCTTAAGATTTCATGTACCCCTCACCATGTTGAACAACGTGGTGAGTGCAGTTTTTCATTTACCCGAGGTTTGTATTGGAGGGGGAGGGTTTAAATGAAATCGTAATGACTATGCGCCTGCACCTCTCAAAATAAACAGTAGGGTGGTGTGAACTCGTGACCTTGTGAAGGGTACCCACGTAGGGGCATTCAGAAAGAATGTCCGCTGGACCAAAAAGTCCCAATAAGATGACAGCACCTGCTGTTATAACCATCAGCAGCCCTTAAGATTTCATGTACCCCTCACCATGTTGAACAACGTGGTGAGTACAGTTTTGCATTTACCCGGGGCTTGAATTTTATTTTGGCCGGTTACATTAAATCGTAATGTCTTTGCGCTTACACCTCTCAAAATAAACAGTAGGATGATGTGAACTCGTGACCTTGTGAAGGGTACCCACATAGGGGCATTCAGAAAGAATGTCCGCTGGACCAAAAAGTCTGAATAAGATGACAGCACCTGCTGTTATAACCATCAGCAGCCCTTAAGATTTCATGTACCCCTCACCATGTTGAACAACGTGGTGAGTGCAGTTTTGCATTTACTCGGGGTTTGAATTGGGGTGGGGTTACATGAAATCGTAATGTCTATGCGCCTGCGCCTCTCAAAATAAACAGTAGGGTGATGTGAACTCGTGACCTTGTGAAGGTTACCCACATAGGGGCATTCAGAAAGACTGTCAGCTGGACCAAAAAGTCTCAATAAGATGACAGCACCTGCTGTTATAACCATCAGCAGCCCTTAAGATTTCATGTACCCCTCACCATGTTGAACAACGTGGTGAGTGCAGTTTTGCATTTACCCGGGGTTTAAATTTTTTGGGGGGGGTTACATGAAATCGTAATGTCTATGCGCTTGCGCCTCTCAAAATAAACAGTAGAGTGATGTGATCTCGTGACCTTGTGAAGGGTACCCACATAGGGGCATCCAGAAAGAATGTCCGCTGGACCAAAAAGTCTCAATAAGATGACAGCACCTGCTGTTATAACCATCAGCAGCCCTTAAGATTTCATGTACCCCTCACCATGTTGAACAACGTGGTGAGTGCAGTTTTGCATTTACCCAGGGTTTGAATTGGGGGGGGGGGAGGGTTACATGAAATCGTAATGTCTATGCGCCTGCGCCTCTCAAAATAAACAGTAGGGTGATGTGAACTCGTGACCTTGTGAAGGGTACCCACATAGGGGCATTCAGAAAGAATGTCCGCTGGACCAAAAAGTCTCAATAAGATGACAGCACCTGCTGTTATAACCATCAGCAGCCCTTAAGATTTCATGTACCCCTCACCATGTTGAACAACGTGGTGAGTGCAGTTTTGCATTTACCCGGGGTTTGAATGGGGGGGGGGTTCACATGAAATCGTAATATCTATGCACCTGTGCCTCTCAAAATAAACAGTAGGGTGATGTGAACTCCTGACCTTGTGAAGGGTACCCACATAGGGGCATTAAGAAAGAATGTCCGCTGGACCAAAAAGTCTCAATAAGATGACAGCACCTGCTGTTATAACCATCAGCAGCCCTTAAGATTTCATGTACCCTACACCATGTTGAACAACGTGGTGAGTGCAGTTTTGCATTTACCTATGGTTTGAATTTTTTTTTTGGGGGGGTTACATGAAATCGTAATGTCTATGCGCTTGTGCCTCTCAAACTAAACAGTAGGGTGATGTGAACTTGTGACCTTGTGAAGGGTACCCACATAGGGGCATTCAGAAAGAATGTCCGCTGGACCAAAAAGTCTCAATAAGATCACAGCACCTGCTGTTATAACCATCAGCAGCCCTTAAGATTTCATGTACAATTCACAATGTTGAACAACGTGGTGAGTGCAGTTTTGCATTTACCCGGGGTTTGAATTGGGGGGGGGGGGTTGTTTACATGAAATCGTAATGTCTATGCGCTTGCGCCTCTCAAAATAAACGGTAGGGTGATGTGAAATCGTGATCATGTGAAGGGTACCCACATAGGGGCATTCAGAAAGAATGTCCGCTGGATCAAAAAGTCTCAATAAGATGACAGCACCTGCTGTTATAACCATCAGCAGCCCTTAAGATTTCATGTACCCCTCACCATGTTGAACAACGTGGTGAGTGCAGTTTTGCATTTACCCGGGGTTTGAATTGGGGGGGGGGGTTTACATGAAATTGTAATGTCTATGCGCTTGCGCCTCTCAAAATAAACATTAGGGTGATGTGAACTCGTGACCTTGTGAAAGGTACCCACATAGGGGCATTCAGAAAGAATGTCCGCTGGACCAAAAAGTCTCAATAAGATGACAGCACCTGCTGTTATAACCATCAGTAGCCCTTAAGATTTCATGCACCCCTCACCATGTTGAAGAACGTGGTGAGTGCAGTTTTGCAGTTACCCGGGGTTTGAATTTGTTTTCGGGGGGAGGGGTGGTTTACATGAAATCGTAATGTCTATGCGCTTGCGCCTCTCAAAATAAACAGTAAGGTGATGTGAACTCGTGACCTTGTGAAGGGTACCCACATAGGGGCATTCAGAAAGAATGTCCGCTGAACCAAAAAGTCTCAATAAGATGACAGCACCTGCTGTTATAACCATCAGCAGCCCTTAAGATGTCATGTACCCCTCACCATGTTGAACAACGTGGTGAGTGCAGTTTTGCATTTACCCGGGGTTTGAATTGGGGGGGTTGGGTTACATGAAATAGTAATGTCTATGCGCCTGCGCCTCTCAAAATAAACAGTAGGGTGATGTGAACTCGTGACCTTGTGAAGGGTACCCACATAGCGCCTTTAAGAAAGAATGTCCGCTGGACCAAAAAAGTCTCAATAAGATGACAGCACCTGCTGTTATAACCATCAGCAGCCCTTAAGATTTCATGTACCCCTCACCATGTTGAACAACGTCTTGAATGCAGTTTTGCATTTACCCGGGGTTTGAATCTTTTATGGTTGGTGGTTCCATGAAATCGTAATGTCTATGCGCTTGCGCCTCTCAAACTAAACAGTAGGGTGATGTGAACTCGTGACCTTGTGAAGGGTACCCACATAGGGGCATTCAGAAAGAATGTCCGCTGGACCAAAAAGTCTCAATAAGATGACAGCACCTGCTGTTATAACCATCAGCAGCCCTTAAGATTTCATGTACCCCTCACCATGTTGAACAACGTGGTGAGTGCAGTTTTCCATTTACCCGGGGTTTGATTTTTTTGGGGTGGGTAACATGAAATCGTAATGTCTATGCGCCTGCGCCTCTCAAAATAAACAGTAGGGTGATGTGAACTCGTGACCTTGTGAAGGGTACCCACATAGGGGCATTCAGAAAGAATGTCCGCTGGACCAAAAAGTCTCAATAAGATGACAGCACCTGTTGTTATAACCATCAGCAGCCCTTTAGATTTCATGTACCAATCACCATGTTGAACAACGTGGTGAGTGCAGTTTTGCATTTACCCGGGGTTTGAATCTTTTATGGTTGGTGGTTCCATGAAATCGTAATGTCTATGCGCCTGCGCCTCTCAAAATAAACAGTAGGGTGATGTGAACTCGTGACCTTGTGAAGGGTACCCACATAGGGGCATTCAGAAAGAATGTCCTATGGACCAAAAGCTCTCAATAAGATGACAGCACCTGCTGTTATAACCATCAGCAGCCCTTAAGATGTCATGTACCCCTCACCATGTTGAACAACGTGGTGAGTGCAGTTTTGCATTTACCCGGGGTTTGAATTGGGGGGGTTGGGTTACATGAAATAGTAATGTCTATGCGCCTGCGCCTCTCAAAATAAACAGTAGGGTGATGTGAACTCGTGACCTTGTGAAGGGTACCCACATAGGGGCATTCTGAAAGAATGTCCGCTGGACCAAAAAGTCTCAATAAGATGACAGCACCTGCTGTTATAACCATCAGCAGCCCTTAAGATTTCATGTACCCCTCACCATGTTGAACAACGTGGTGAGTGCAGTTTTGCATTTACCCGGGGTTAGAATTTCTTTTGGGGGGGTTACATGAAATCGTAATGTCTATGCGCCTGAGCCTCTCAAAATAAACAGTAGGGTGATGTGAAGTAGTGACCTTGTGAAGGGTACCCACATAGGGGCATTCAGAAAGACTGTCCGCTGGACCAAAAAGTCTCAATAAGATGACAGCACCTGCTGTTATAACCATCAGCAGCCCTTAAGATTTCATGTACCCCTCACCATGTTGAACAACGTGGTGAGTGCAGTTTTGCATTTACCCGGGGTTTGAATTGGGTGGGGGAAGCATTTACATGAAATCGTAATGTCTATGCGCTTGCGCCTCTAAAAATAAACAGTAGGGTGATGTGAACTCGTGACCTTGTGAAGGGTACCCACATAGGGGCATTCAGAAAGAATGACCGCTGGACCAAAAAATCTCAATAAGATGACAGCACCTGCTGTTATAACCATCAGCAGCCCTTAAGATTTCATGTACCCCTCACCATGTTGAACAACGTGGTGAGTGCAGTTTTGCATTTACCCGGGGTTTGAATTTTTTTTGGGGTGGTACATGA
The DNA here is from genome assembly GCA_016617855.1 of Megalonaias nervosa. NCBI lineage: Eukaryota > Metazoa > Mollusca > Bivalvia > Unionida > Unionidae > Megalonaias > Megalonaias nervosa. The sequence continues at coordinate 7,282 of JAECUM010096112.1, read as the reverse complement.
AATCGTAATGTGTATGCACTTGCGAATCTCAAAATAAACAGTAGGGTGATGTGAACTAGTGACCTTGTGAAGGGTTCCCACATAGGGGCATTCAGAAAGAATGTCCGCTGGACCAAAAAGTCTCAATAAGATGACAGCACCTGCTGTTATAACCATCAGCAGCCCTTAAGATTTCATGTACCCCCCACCATGTTGAACAACGTGGTGAGTGCAGTTTTGCATTTACCCGGGGTTTGAATTGGGGGGTGGTTACATGAAATCGTAATGTCTATGCGCTTGCGCCTCTCAAAATAAACAGTAGGGTGATGTGAACTCGTGACCTTGTGAAGGGTACCCACAAAGGGGCATTCAGAAGGAATGTGCGTAGGACCAAAAAGTCTCAATAAGATGACAGCACCTGCTTTTATAACCATCAGCAGCCCTTAAGATTTCATGCACCCTTCACCATGTTGAACAACGTGGTGAGTGCAGTTTTGCATGTACCCGCGGTTTGAATTTTTTTTGGGTGGGGGTTTCATGAAATCGTAATGTCTATGCGCTTGCGTCTCTCAAAATAAAGAGAAGGGTGATGTGAACTCGTGACCTTGTGAAGAGTACCCTCATAGGGGCATTCAGAAAGAATGTCCGCTGGACCAAAAAGTCTCAATAAGATGACAGCACCTGCTGTTATAACCATCAGCAGCCCTTAAGATTTCATGTGCCACCCACCATGTTGAACAACGTGGTGAGTGCAGTTTTACATTTACCCGGGGTTTGAATTTTTTTTGGGGGGTGGTTACATGAAATCGTAATGTCTATGCGCTTGCGCCTCTCAAAATAAACAGTAGGGTGATGTGAGCTCGTGACCTTGTGAAGGGTAAACACATAGGGGCATTCAGAAAGAATGTCCGCTGGACCAAAAAGTCTCAATAAGATGACAGCACCTGCTGTTGTAACCATCAGCAGCCCTTAAGATTTCATGTACCCCTCACCATGTTGAACAACGTGGTGAGTGCAGTTTTGCATTTTCCCGGGGTTTGAATTGGGGGGAGGGGTTTACATGAAATCGTAATGTCTATGCGCCTGCGCCTCTCAAAATAAACAGTAGGGTGATGTGAACTCGTGACCTTGTGAAGGGTACCCACATAGGGGCATTCAGAAAGAATGTCCGCTGAACCAAAAAGTCTCAATAAGATGACAGCACCTGCTGTTATAACCATCAGCAGCCCATAAGATCTCATGTACCCCTCACCATGTTGAACAACGTGGTGAGTGCAGTTTTGCATTTACCCGGGGTTTGAGTTTTTTTAGGGGGTTAGATGAAATCGTAATGTCTACGCGCTTGCGCCTCTCAAAATAAACAGTAGGGTGATGTGAACTCGTGACCTTGTGAAAGGTACCCACATAGGGGCATTCAGAAAGAATGTCCGCTGGACCAAAAAGTCTCAATAAGATGACAGCACCTGCTATTATAACGATCAGCAGCCCATAAGATTTCATGTACCCCTCACCATGTTGAACAACGTGGTGAGTGCAGTGTTGCATTTACCCGGATTTTGAATTTTTTTTTGGGGGGGGGTTACATGAAATCGTAATGTCTATGCGCTTGCGTCTCTCAAAATAAACAGTAGGGTGACGTGAACTCGTGACCTTGTGAAGGGTACCCACATAGGGGCATTCAGAAAGAATGTCCGTTGGACCAAAAAGTCTCAATAGGATGACAGCACCTGCTGTTATAACAATCAGCAGCAATTAAGATCTCATGTACCCCTCACCATGTTGAACAACGTGGTGAGTGCAGTTTTGCATTTTCCCCGGGGTTTGAATTGGGGGGGGGGGTTTACATGAAATCGTAATGTCTATTCGCCCGCGCCTCTCAAAATAAACAGTAGGGTGATGTGAACTCGTGACCTTGTGAAGGGTACCGACATAGCGGCATTCAGAAAGAATGTCCGTTGGACGAGAAAGTCTCAATAAGATGACAGCACCTGCTGTTATAACCATCAGCAGCCCTTAAGATTTCTTGTACCATTCACCATGTTGAACAACGTGGTGAGTGCAGTTTTGCATTTACCCGGGGATTGAATTGGGGGGGGGGGGTTTACATGAAATCGTAATGTCTATGCGCCTGCGCCTCTCAAAATAAACAGTAAGGTGATGTGAACTCGTGACCTTGTGAAGAGTACCCACATAGGGGCATTGAGAAAGAATGTCCGCTGGACCAAAAAGTCTCAATAAGATGACAGCACCTGCTGTTATAACCATCAGCAGCCCTTAAGATTTCATGTACCCCTCACCATGTTGAACAACGTGGTGAGTGCAGTTTTGCATTTACCCGGGGTTTGAATTGGGGGGGTGGGGGGTGGGGTTTACATGAAATCGTAATGTCTATGCTCCTGCGCCTCTCAAAATAAACAGTAGGGTGATGTGAAGTCGTGACCTTGTGAAGGGTACCCACAAAGGGGCATTCAGAAAGAATGTCCGCTGGACCAAAAAGTCTCAATAAGATGACAGCACCTGCTGTTATAGCCATCAGCAGCCCTTAAGGTTTCATGTACCTATAACCATGTTGAACAACGTGGTGAGTGCAGTTTCGCATTTTCCCCGGGGTTTGAATTGGGGGGCGGGGTTACATGAAATCGTAATGTCTATGCGCCTGCGGCTCTTAAAATAAACAGTAGGGTGATGTGAACTAGTGACCTTGTGAAGGGTACCCACATAGGGGCATTCAGAAAGAATGTCCGCTGGACCAAAAAGTCTCAATAAGATGACAGCACCTGCTGTTATAACCATCAGCAGCCCTTAAGATTTCATGTACCCCTCACCATGTTGAACAACGTGGTGAGTGCAGTTTTGCATTTACTGGGGGTTTGAATTGGGGGTGGTTTACATGAGATCGTAATGTCTATGCGCCTGCGCCTCTCAAAATAAACAGTAGGGTGATGTGAACTCGTGACCTTGTGAAGGGTACCCACATAGGGGCATTCAGAAAGAATGTCCACTGGACCAAAAAGTCTCAATAAGATGACAGCACCTGCTGTTATAACCATCAGCAGAACTTAAGATTTCATGTACCCCTCACCATGTTGAACAACGTGGTGAATGCAGTTTTGCATTTACCCGGGGTTTGAACGGGGGGTGGGGGTTTACATGAAATCGTAATGTCTATGCGCCTGCGCCTCTCAAAATAAACAGTAGGGTGATGTGAAATCGTGATGATGTGACGGGTACCCACATAGAAGCATTCAGAAAGAATGTCCACTGGACCAAAAAGTCTCAATTAGATGAGAGCACCTGCTGTTATAACCATCAGCAGCCCTTAAGATTTCATGTACTCCTCACCATGTTGAACAACGTGGTGAGTGCAGTTTTACATTTACCCGGGGTTTGAATTGGGGGGGGGGGTTTACATGAAATCGTAATGTCTATGCGCTTGCTCCTATCAAAATAAACAGTAGGGCGATGTGTACTCGTGACCTTGTGAAGGGTACCCACATAGGGGAATTCAGAAAGAATGTCCGATGGACCAAAAAGTCTCAATAAGATGACAGCACCTGCTGTTATAACCATCAGCAGCCCTTAAGATTTCATGTACCCCTCACCATGTTGAACAACGTGGTGGGTGCAGTTTTGCATTTACCCGGGGTTTGAATTTTTTTTGGGGGGGTTTTTTTTTTACATGAAATCGTAATGTCTATGCGCTTGCGCCTCTCAAAATAAACTGTAGGGTGATGTGAACTCGTGACCTTGTGAAGGGTACCCACAAAGGGGCATTCAGAAAGAATATCCGCTTAACCAAGAAGTCTCAATAAGATGACAGCACCTGCTGGTATAACTATCAGCAGCCCTTAAGATTTCATGTACCCCTCACCATGTTGAACAACGTGGTGAGTGCAGTTTTGCATTTACCCGGGGATTGAACTGGGGGGGGGGGTACATGAAATCGTAATGTCTATGCGCCTGCACCACTCAAAATACACAGTATGGTGATGTGAACTCGTGACCTTGTGAAGGGTAACCACATTGGTGCATTCAGAAGGATTGTCCGCTGGACCAAAAAGTCTCAATAAGATGACAGCACCTGCTGTTATAACCATCAGCAGCCCTTAAGATCTCATGTACCCATCACCATGTTGAACAACGTGGTGAGTGCAGATTTCCATTTACCCGGGGTTGGAATTTTTCTCGGTGGAGGGTTACATGAAATCGTAATGTCTTTGCCCTTGCGCCTCTCAAAATAAACAGTAGGGTGATGTGAGCTCGTGACCTTGTGAAGGGTACCCACATAGGGGCATTCAGAAAGACTGTCCGCAGGACCAAACAGTCTCAATAAGATGACAGCACCTGCTGTTATAACCATCAGCAGCCCTTAAGATTTCATGTACCCCTCACCATGTTGAACAAAGTGGTGAGTGCAGTTTTGCAGTTAAACGGGGTTTGAATTTTTTTTGGGGTCGGTTTACATGAAATCGTAATGTCTATGCGCCTGCTCCTCTGAAAATAAACAGTAGAGTGATGTGAACTCGTGACCTTGTGAAGGGTACCCACATAGGGGCATTCAGAAAGAATGTCCGCTGGACCAAAAAGTCTCAATAAGAAGACAGCACCTGCTGTTATAACCATCAGCAGCCCTTCAGATTTCATGTACCCCTCACCATGTTGAACAACGTGGTGAGTGCAGTTTTCCATTTACCCGGGGTTTGGAATTGCTGGGGGTTTACATGAAATCGTAATGTCTATGCGCCCTATCTCAAAATAAACAGTAGGGTGATGTGAACTCGTGACCTGTGAAGGGTACCCACATAGGGGCATTCAGAAAGAATGTCCGCTGGACCAAAAAGTCTCAATAAGATGACAGCACCTGCTGTTATAACCATCAGCAGCCCTTAAGATTTCATGAACCCCTCACCATGTTGAACAACGTGGTGAGTGCAGTTTTCCATTTACCCAGGTCTTGAATGTTTTTTGGTGGGGTTTACATGAAATCGTAATGTCTATGCGCTTGCGCCTCTCAAAATAAAGAGTAGGGTGATGTGAACTCGTGACCTTGTGAAGGGTACCCACATAGGGGCATTCAGAAAGAATGTCCGCTGGACCAAAAAGTCTCAATAAGATGACAGCACCTGCTGTTATAACCATCAGCAGCCCTTAAGATTTCATGTACCCCTCACCATGTTGAACAACGTGGTGAGTGCAGTTTTGCATTTACCTGGGGTTTGAATTGGTTTTTTTTTTACATGAAGTCGTAATAACAATGCGCTTGCGCCTCTCAAAATAAACAGTAGGGTGATGTGAACTCGTGACCTTGTGAAGGGAACACACATAGGGGATTCAGAAAAAATGTCCGCTGGACCAAAAAGTCTCAATAAGATGACAGCACCTGCTGTTATAACCATCAGCAGCCCTTAAGATTTCATGTACCCCTCACCATGTTGAACAACGTGGTGAGTGCAGTTTTGCATTTACCCGGGGTTTGAAATGGGGGTGGGTGGGTTTACATGAAATCGTAATGTCTATGCGCCTGCGCTTCTCAAAATGAACAGTCGGGTGATGTGAACTCGTGACCCTGTGAAGGTTACCCACACAGGGGCATTCAGAAAGACTGTCCGCTGGACCAAAAAGTCTCAATAAGATGACAGCACCTGCTGTTATAACCATCAGCAGCCCTTAAGATTTCATGTACCTCTCACCATGTTGAACAACGTGGTGAGTGCAGTTTTCCATTTACCCGGGGATTGAATTGGGGGGGTGGTTTAGATGAAATCGTAATGTCTATGCGCTTGCGCCTCTGAAAATAAACAGTAGGGTGATGTGAACTCGTGACCTTGTGAAGGGTACCCACATAGGGGCATTCAGAAAGAATGTCCGCTGGACCAAAAAGTCTCAATAAGAGGACAGCACCTGCTGTTATAACCATCAGCAGCCCTTAAGATTTCATGTACCCCTCACCATCTTGAACAACGTGGTGAGTGCAGTTTTGCATTTACCCGGGGTTTGAATTTTTTTGGAGGGGTTACATGAAATCGTAATGTCTTTGCGCTTGCGCCTCCTAAAATAAACAGTAGGGTGATGTGAACTCGTGACCTTGTGAAGGTTACCCAAATAGGGGCATTAAGAAAGACTGTCCGTGGACCAAAAAGTCTCAATAAGATGACAGCACCTACTGTTATAACCATCAGCAGCCCTTAAGATTTCATGTACCCCTCACCATGTTGAACAACGGGGTGAGTGCAGTTTTGCATTTACCCGGGGTTTGAATTTTTTTTGGGGGTGGTTTACATGAAATCGTAATGTCTATGCGCTTGCGCCTATCAAAATAAACAGTAGGGTGATGTGAACTTGTGACCTTGTGAAGGGTACCCACATAGGGGCATTCAGAGAGAATGTCCACTGGACCAAAAAGTCTCAATAAGATGACAGCACCTGCTGTTATAACCATCAGCAGCCCTTAAGATTTCATGTACCTCTCACCATGTTGAACAACGTGGTGAGTGCAGTTTTCAATTTACCCGGGGATTGAATTGGGGGGTGGTGGTTTAGATGAAATCGTCATGTCTTTGCGCTTGCGCCTCTGAAAATAAACAGTAGGGTGATGTGAACTCGTGACCTTGTGAAGGGTACCCACATAGGGGCATTCAGAAAGAATGTCCTCTGGACCAAAAAGTCTCAATGAGATGACAGCACCTGCTGTTATAACCATCATCAGCCCTTAAGATTTCTTGTACCCTTCACCATGTTGAACAACGTGGTGAGTTCAGTTTGGCATTTTCCCGGTGTTTGAATTGGGGGGGTGGTTACATGAAATCGTAATGTCTATGCGCCTGCGCCTCTCAAAATAAACAGTAGGGTGATGTGAGCTCGTGACCTTGTGAAGATTACCCACATAGGGGCATTCAGAAAGAATGTCCGATGGACCAAAAGTCTCAATAAGATGACAGCACCTGCTGTTATAACCATCAGCAGCTCTTTAGATTTCATGTACCCCTCACCATGTTGAACAACGTGGTGAGTGCAGTTTTGCATTTTCCCGGGGTTTAATTTTTTTTGGGTGGGTTACATGAAATCGTAATGTCTTTGGGCCTGCGCCACTCAAAATACACAGTATGGTGATGTGAGCTCGTGACCTTGTGAAGGGTACCCACATAGGGGCATTCAGAAAGAATGTCCGCTGGGCCAAAAGGTCTCAATAAGATGACAGCACCTGCTGTTATAACCATCAGCAGCCCTTAAGATTTCATGTACCTCTCACCATGTTGAACAACGTGGTGAGTGCAGTATTGCATTTTCCTGGGGTTTGAATTGG
>JAECUM010096111.1:0-42697 GCA_016617855.1 Megalonaias nervosa | reverse complement strand
AGATGAATAGCAATGACAAATCATAGCCAATCACTCCTTCTTTGCTGTGGAATAATTTAGATAAATTGCATACACAAATGATAGTCAATAACTCCTTCTCTGTTGTGCAATACTTTACATGATCTGCACCGACAAATTATAGCCAATCACTCCTTCTCGGCTGTGCAACAATATAGATTAATTTGCGCAGACAAATCATAGCCAACCACTCCTTCTCTGCTGTGCAATAATAAAGATGAATTGCAAAGACAAATCATACACAAGCTCACCTTCTCTTCTGTGCAATAATCTGGATGAATTGCATAGACAAATCCACGCCAATCACTCCTTCCCTGCTGTGCAATAATTTATATCCATTGCATAGCCAAATCGCAGCGAATGACTCCTTCACTTCTGTGCAATAATTTGGATGAATTTCATAGACAAATCACAGGCAAGCACCCCTAGTCTGCTGTGGACTAATATAGATGAATTGCATAAACAAATCATAGCCAATCACTCCTTCTCTGCTGTGCAATAATTTAGATGAATTTCATAGACGAATCATAGGCTAGCACTCCATCTCTGCTGTGCAATAATTTAAATGAGTTACATGGATGAATCATAGCCAATCACTCCTTCTCTGCGGTGCAATAATTAAGATGAATAGCAATGACAAATCATAGCCAATCACTCCTTCTTTGCTGTGGAATAATTTAGATAAATTGCATACACAAATGATAGTCAATAACTCCTTCTCTGTTGTGCAATACTTTACATGATCTGCACCGACAAATTATAGCCAATCACTCCTTCTCGGCTGTGCAACAATATAGATTAATTTGCGCAGACAAATCATAGCCAACCACTCCTTCTCTGCTGTGCAATAATATAGATGAATTTCATAGACGAATCATTGCCTAGTACTCCATCTCTGCTGTGCATTAATTTAATTGAGTTACATGGACGAATCATAGCCAATCACTCCTTCTCTGCTGTGCAATAATTAAGATGAATAGCAATGACAAATCATAGCCAATCACTCCTTCTTTGCTGTGGAATAATTTAGAAAAATTGCATACACAAATGATAGTCAATAAATCCTTTTCTGTTGTGCAATAATTTACATGATCTGCACCTACAAATCATAGCCAATCACTCCTTCTCGGCTGTGCAACAATACAGATTAATTTGCACAGATAAATCATAGCCAATCACTCCTTCTCTGCTGTGCAATAATGTAGATGAATTTCATAGACGAATCATTGCCTAGTACTCCATCTCTGCTGTGCATTAATTTAATTGAGTTACATGGACGAATCATAGCCAATCACTCCTTCTCTGCTGTGCAATAATTAAGATGAATAGCAATGACAAATCATAGCCAATCACTCCTTCTTTGCTGTGCAATAATTTAGATAAATTGCATAGACAAATCATAGCCATGCATTCCAATCTGCTGTGCAATAATTTAGACGAATTGCATACACAATTCATAGTCAATAACTCCTTCTCTGTTGTGCAATAGTTTACATGATCTGCACAGACAAATCATAGCCAATCACTCCGTCTCTGCTGTGCAATAATTTAGATGAATTGCATAGACAAATCAATACCAATGACCCCTTCTCTGCTGTGCAATTGATGCAGATGAATTGCATAGACAAATCATAGCCAATCACTCCTTCCCTGGTGTGCAGTAATATACACGAATTGCATAGACAAATCATAGCCAATCACATCTTATCCGCTGTTCAATAAGTTAGATTAATTGCGTAGACAAATCATAGCCAATAACTCCTTCTCTGCTGTGCAGAAATTTAGATGAATTGCATAGACAAATCATAACCATTCACTACTTCTCTGCAGTGGAATAATTTAGATGAATTGCATAGACGAATCATTGCCTAGCACTCCATCTCTGCTGTGCAATAATTTAAATGAATTACATAGACGAATCATAGCCAATCACACCTTCTCTGCTGTGCAATAATTTAGATGAATTGGAATGACAAGTCATAGCCAATCACTCCTTCTTTGCTGTGCAATAATTTAGATAAATTGCATAGGCAAATCATAGCCAAGCACTCCTTCTCTGCTGTGTAATAATTTAGATGAATTGCATAGACAAATCAAAACCAATGACAACTTCTCTCCTGTGCAATTAATTTAGCTGATTTCCTAAGCAACTCATAGCAAATCACTCCTTCTCTGCTGTGCAATAATCTAGATGAATTGCATAGACAAATCATACACAAGCTCCCCTTCTCTTCTGTGCAATAATCTGGATGAATTGCATTGACAAATCCACGCCAATCACTCCTTCCCTGCTGTGCAATAATTTATATCCATTGCATAGCCAAATCGCAGCGAATGACTCCTTCGCTTCTGTGCAATAATTTGGATGAATTTCATAGACAAATCACAGGCAAGCACCCCTAGTCTGCTGTGGACTAATATAGATGAATTGCATAAACAAATCATAGCCAATCACTCCTTCTCTGCTGTGCAATAATTTAGATGAATTTCATAGACGAATCATTGGCTAGCACTCCATCTCTGCTGTGCAATAATTTAAATGAGTTACATGGACGAATCATAGCCAATCACTCCTTCTCTGCGGTGCAATAATTAAGATGAATAGCAATGACAAATCATAGCCAATCACTCCTTCTTTGCTGTGGAATAATTTAGATAAATTGCATACACAAATGATAGTCAATAACTCCTTCTCTGTTGTGGAATAATTTACATGATCTGCACCGACAAATCATAGCCAATCACTCCTTCTCGGCTGTGCAACAATATAGATTAATTTGCGCAGACAAATCATAGCCAATCACTCCTTCTCTGCTGTGCAATAATATAGATGAATTGCAAAGACAAATCATACACAAGCTGACCTTCTCTTCTGTGCAATAATCTGGATGAATTGCATAGACAAATCCACGCCAATCACTCCTTCCCTGCTGTGCAATAATTTATATCCATTGCATAGACAAATCGCAGCGAATGACTCCTTCTCTTCTGTGCAATAATTTTTATGAATTGCATAGACAAATCATAGGCAAGCACCCCTTGTCTGCTGTGGAATAATTTAGATGAATTGCGTAAACAAATCATAGCCAATCACTCCGTCTTTGCTGTGCAATAATTTAGATGAAGTGCATAGACAAATCATAGCCAATCACTCTTTCTCTGCTGTGCAATAATGTAGATGAATTTCATAGACGAATCATTGCCTAGCACTCCATCTCTGCTGTGCAATAATTTAAATGAGTTACATGGACGTATCATAGCCAATCACTCCTTCTCTGCTGTGCAATAATTAAGATGAACAGCAATGACAAATCATAGCCAATCACTCCTTCTTTGCTGTGCAATAATTTAGATAAATTGCATAGACAAATCATAGCCATGCATTCCAATCTGCTGTGCAATAATTTAGACGAATTGCATACACAATTCATAGTCAATAACTCCTTCTCTGTTGTGCAATAGTTTACATGATCTGCACAGACAAATCATAGCCAATCACTCCGTCTCTGCTGTGCAATAATTTAGATGAATTGCATAGACAAATCAATACCAATGACCCCTTCTCTGCTGTGCAATTGATGCAGATGAATTGCATAGACAAATCATAGCCAATCACTCCTTCCCTGGTGTGCAGTAATATACACGAATTGCATAGACAAATCATAGCCAATCACATCTTATCCGCTGTTCAATAAGTTAGATTAATTGCGTAGACAAATCATAGCCAATAACTCCTTCTCTGCTGTGCAGAAATTTAGATGAATTGCATAGACAAATCATAACCATTCACTACTTCTCTGCAGTGCACTAATTTAGATGAATTGCATAGACGAATCATTGCCTAGCACTCCATCTCTGCTGTGCAATAATTTAAATGAATTACATAGACGAATCATAGCCAATCACACCTTTTCTGCTGTGCAATAATTTAGATGAATTGGAATGACAAGTCATAGCCAATCACCCCTTCTTTGCTGTGCAATAATTTAGATAAATTGCATAGGCAAATCATAGCCAAGCACTCCTTCTCTGCTGTGTAATAATTTAGACGAATTGCATAGACAAATCATAGTCAATCACTCCTTCTCTGTTTTGCAATATTTTAAAATCATAGCTAATCACCGCGTCTCTGCTGTGCAATAATTTTGATGATTTGCATAGATAAATCAATACCAATGACCCCTTCTCTGCTGTGCAATTACTGTAGATGAATTGCATAGACAAATCATAGCCAATCTCTCCTTCCCTGGTATGCCATAATGTACATGAATTGCATAGACAAATCATAGCCAATCACTTCTTGTCTGCTGTGCAATAATTTAGACGAATTGCATCGACAAATCATAGCCAATAACAATTTCTCTGATGTGCAATAATTGATTGAATTCCTTAGAGAAATCACAGCCATTCAGTCCCTCCCTGCTCTGCAAAAATTTAGATGAATTGCATAGACAAATCATAGCCAATCACTCCTTGTCTGATGTGCAATAAGTTAGATTAATTGCGTAGACAAATCATAGCCAATACCTCCTTCTCTGCTGTGCAAGAATTAAATGAATTCCATAGATAAATCATACCCAATCACTACTTCTCTGCTGTGCAATAATTTAGATGAATTGCATAGACAAATCATTGCCAATCACTACTTCTCTGCTTTGCAATATTTTAGATGAACTGCATAGACAAATCATAGGCATTCACTCCTTCTCTGCTGTGCAATAAATTATGTGAATTTCATAGACGAATCATTGCCTAGCACTCCATCTCTGCTGTGCAATAATTTAAATGAGTTACATGGACGAATCATAGCCAATCACTCCTTCTCTGCTGTGCAATAATTTAGACGAATTGCATCGACAAATCATAGCCAATAACAATTTCTCTGATGTGCAATAATTGATTGAATTCCTTAGAGAAATCACAGCCATTCAGTCCCTCCCTGCTCTGCAAAAATTTAGATGAATTGCATAGACAAATCATAGCCAATCACTCCTTGTCTGATGTGCAATAAGTTAGATTAATTGCGTAGACAAATCATAGCCAATACCTCCTTCTCTGCTGTGCAAGAATTAAATGAATTCCATAGATAAATCATACCCAATCACTACTTCTCTGCTGTGCAATAATTTAGATGAATTGCATAGACAAATCATTGACAATCACTACTTCTCTGCTTTGCAATATTTTAGATGAACTGCATAGACAAATCATAGGCATTCACTCCTTCTCTGCTGTGCAATAAATTATGTGAATTTCATAGACGAATCATTGCCTAGCACTCCATCTCTGCTGTGCAATAATTTAAATGAGTTACATGGACGAATCATAGCCAATCACTCCTTCTCTGCTGTGCAATAATTAAGATGAATAGCAATGACAAATCATAGCCAATCACTCCTTCTTTGCTGTGCAATAATTTAGATAAATTGCATAGACAAATAATAGCCATGGACTCCTTCTCTGCTGTGCAATAATTTAGACGAATTTCATACACAAATCATAGTCAATAACTCCTTCTCTGTTGTGCAATAATTTACATGATCTGCACAGACAAATCATAGCCAATCACTCCGTCTCTGCTGTGCAATAATTTAGATGAATTGCATAGACAAATCAATACCAATGACCCCTTCGCTGCTGTACAATTGATGCAGATGAATTGCATAGACAAATCATAGCCAATCACTCCTTCCCTGGTGTGCAATAATATGCACGAATTGCATAGACAAATCATAGCCAATCACATCTTGTCCGCTGTGCAATAAGTTAGATTAATTGCGTAGACAAATCATAGCCAATAACTCCTTCTCTGCTGTGCAGAAATTTAGATGAATTGCATAGACAAATCATAGCCATTCACTCCTTCTCTGTTGTGCAATAATTTAGATGAATTGCATAGACGAATCATTGCCTAGCACTCCATCTCTGCTGTGCAATAATTTAAATGAATTACATAGACGAATCATAGCCAATCACACCTTCTCTGCTGTGCAATAATTTAGATGAATTGGAATGACAAGTCATAGCCAATCACCCCTTCTTTGCTGTGCAATAATTTAGATAAATTGCATAGACAAATCATAGCCAAGCACTCATTCTCTGCTGTGCAATAATTTAGACGAATTGCATAGGCAAATCATAGTCAATCACTCCTTACATGATGTCTTTACATGATCTGCATAGACAAATCATATCCGATCAGCCCGTCTCTGCTGTGCAATAATGTAGATGAATTGCATAGACAAATCAATATCAATGACCCCTTCTCTGCTGTGCAATTAATGTAGATGAATTACATAGACAAATCATAGCCAATCACTCCTTAACTGGTATGCAATAATGTAGATGAATTGCATAGACAAATCACAGCCAATAACTCCTTCTCTGCTGTGCAATAATTGAATGCATTGCATAGACAAATCATACCCAATCACTACTCCTCTGCTGTGCAATAATTTAAATGAATTGCATAGACAAATCATTGCCAATCACTCCCTCTCTGATGTGCAATAATTTAGATGAATTGCATGGACAAATCATAGCCAATAACTCCTTCTCTCCTGTGCAATAATTTAGATGAATTGCATAGTGATATCAAAACCAATGACAACTTCTCAGCTGTGCAATTAATTTAGATGAAATGAATAAGCAAATCATAGCCAATCACTCCTTCCCTGCTCTGCAACAATTTAGATGAATTGTACAGACAAATCATTGCCAATCACTCCTTCTCTGCCTTGCAATAATGTACATGAATTACATAGATAAATCATAGACAAGCACCCATCCATGTTGTGCAATAGTCTGGATGAATTGCATAGACAAGTCAAAGACAATCATTCCTTCTCTGCTGTGCAATAATTTAGATGAATTGCATAGACAAATCGTAGCCAATAACTCCTTCTCTGCTGTGCAATAATGTAGATCAATTGCATAGACAAATCATAGCCAATCACTCCTTCTATGCTGTGCAATAATTTAGATGAATGGCATAAACGAATCATAGCCAATCACTCCTTCTCTGCTGTACAATAATTTAGGTGAATTGCATAGACAAATGATATTCACGCAATCCTTCTCTGCTGTGCTATAATGTAGATGAATTGCACAGACAAACAATAGCCAATGACTTCTTCTCTGCAGTGCAATCATTTTGATGAATTGCACAGACAAATCATTGCCAATCACCCCGTGTCTGCTGTGCAATAATTTAGATGAATTGCATAAACGAATCATAGCCAAGCACCCTTTCTCAGCTGTGCAATAATTTAGATGAATTGCATAGAAGAATCGTAGTCAATCACTCCTTCTCTGCTGTGCAAAAATTTAGATGAATTGCATAGACAAATCAAAGTAAATGACCCCGTCACTGCTGTGCAATTAATTTAGATGAATTGCATAGACAAATCATAGACAAGCACCCGATCTCTGCTGTGCAATAATCTGGATGAATTGCACAGACAAGACAAAGCCAATCACTCCTTCTCTGCTGTGCAAGAATTGAATGAATTGCATAGACAAATCATCCCCAAACACCCCTTCTCTGCTGTGCAATAATTTAGATGAACTGCATAGACAAATCATAGCACATCACTCCTTCTGTGCGGTGCCATAATTTAGATGAATTGCATTGACAAATCATAGCTAATCACCCGGTCCCTGCTGTGCAATAATTTAGATGAATTGCATAGACAAATCAAAACCAATGAGCCCTTCTCTGCTGTGCAATTAATTTAGATAAATTGCATAGACAAATCATAGCCAATCACTTCTTCCCCGCTCTGCATCAATTTAGATGAATTGTACAGACAAATCATAGCCAATCACTAATTCTCTGCTGTGCAATCATTTAGATGAATTGAATAGAAAAATCATAGACAAGCACTCCTTCTCTGCTGTGCAATAATTTAGACGAATTGCACAGACAAATCATAGCCACTCACTGTTTCTCTGCTGTGGAATAATGTAGATGAATTGCATTGACAAATCATAGGCAAGCCCCCCTTCTCTGCAGTGCAATAATCTGGATATATTGCATAGACAAATCAAAGCCAATGACTCCATCTCTGCTGTGCAATAATTTATTTCAATTGCATAGACAAATCATACCCAATCACTCCTTCTCTGCTGTGCAATAATTTAGATGAATTGCATAGACAAATCATAGCCAATCACGTCTTCTGTACTGTGAAATAATTTAGATGAATTGCATAGACAAATCATGGCCAATCACTTCTTCCCTGCTCTGCAACAATTTAGATGAATTGCACAGACAAATCAAAGCCAATCACTCTTTCTCTGATGTGCAATGATGTAGATGAATTGGAAAGATAAATCATAGACAATAATTTAGATGTTTTGCGAAGACAAATCATAGCAAATCACCCCGTCTCTGCTGTGCAATAATTTAGATGAATTGCATAGACAAATCAAAACCAATGACAACTTCTCTCCTGTGCAATTAATTTAGCTGATTTCCTAAGCAACTCATAGCAAATCACTCCTTCTCTGCTGTGCAATAATCTAGATGAATTGCATAGACAAATCATACACAAGCTCCCCTTCTCTTCTGTGCAATAATCTGGATGAATTGCATTGACAAATCCACGCCAATCACTCCTTCCCTGCTGTGCAATAATTTATATCCATTGGATAGCCAAATCGCAGCGAATGACTCCTGCACTTCTGTGCAATAATTTAGATGAATTGCATAGACAAATCACAGGCAAGCACCCCTAGTCTGCTGTGGACTAATTTAGATGAATTGCATAAACAAGTCATAGCCAATCACTCCTTCTCTGCTGTGTAATAATTTAGATGAATTTCATAGACGAATCATTGGCTAGCACTCCATCTCTGCTGTGCAATAATTAAGATGAATAGCAATGACAAATCATTGCCAATCACTCCTTCTTTGCTGTGGAATAATTTAGAAAAATTGCATACACAAATGATAGTCAATAAATCCTTCTCTGTTGTGCAATAATTTACATTATCTGCACCGACGAATCATAGCCAATCACTCCTTCTCGGCTGTGCAACAATATAGATTAATTTGCACAGACAAATCATAGCCAATCACTCCTTCTCTGCTGTGCAATAATGTAGATGAATTTCATAGACGAATCATTGCCTAGCACTCCATCTCTGCTGTGCAATAATTTAATTGAGTTACATGGACGAATCATAGCCAATCACTCCTTCTCTGCTGTGCAATAATTAAGATGAATAGCAATGACAAATCATAGCCAATCACTCCTTCTTTGCTGTGCAATAATTTAGATAAATTGCATAGACAAATCATAACCATGCACTCCAATCTGCTGTGCAATAATTTAGACGAATTGCATACACAATTCATAGTCAATAACTCCTTCTCTGTTGTGCAATAATTTACTTGATCTGCACAGACAAATCATAGCCAATCACTCCGTCTCTGCTGTGCAATAATTTAGACGAATTGCATAGACAAATCAATACCAATGACCCAGTCTCTGCTGTGCAATTGATGCAGATGAATTGCATAGACAAATCATAGCCAATCACTCCTTCCCAGGTGTGCAGTAATATATACGAATTGCATAGACAAATCATAGCCAATCACATCTTATCCGCTCTTCAATAAGTTAGATTTATTGCGTAGACAAATCATAACCAATAACTCCTTCTCTGCTGTGCAGAAATTTAGATGAATTGCATAGACAAATCATAGCCATTCACTCCTTCTCTGCAGTGAAATAATTTAGATGAATTGCATAGACGAATCATTGCCTAGCACTCCATCTCTGCTGTGCAATAATTTAAATGAATTACATAGACGAATCATAGCCAATCACACCTTCTCTGCTGTGCAATAATTTAGATGAATTGGAATGACAAGTCATAGCCAATCACCCCTTCTTTGCTGTGCAATAATTTAGATAAATTGCATAGACAAATCATAGCCAAGCACTCCTTCTCTGCTGTGCAATAATTTAGACGAATTGCATAGACAAATCATAGTCAATCACTCCTTCTCTGTTGTGCAATATTTTAAAATCATAGCTAATCACCGCGTCTCTGCTGTGCAATAATTTTGATGATTTGCATAGATAAATCAATACCAATGACCCCTTCTCTGCTGTGCAATTACTGTAGATGAATTGCATAGACAAATCATAGCCAATCTCTCCTTCCCTGGTATGCCATAATGTACATGAATTGCATAGACAAATCATTGCCAATCACTTCTTGTCTGCTGTGCAATAATTTAGACGAATTGCATCGACAAATCATAGCCAATAACAATTTCTCTGCTGTGCAATAATTGATTGCATTCCTTAGAGAAATCACAGCCATTCCGTCCCTCCCTGCTCTGCAAAAATTTAGATGAATTGCATAGACAAATCATAGGCAATCACACCTTGTCTGATGTGCAATAAGTTACATTAATTGCGTAGACAAATCATAGCCAATACCTCCTTCTCTGCTGTGCAAGAATTGAATGAATTCCATAGATAAATCATACCCAATCACTACTTCTCTGCTGTGCAATAATTTAGATGAATTGCATAGACAAATCATTGCCAGTCACGACTTCTCTGCTTTGCAATAATTTAGATGAACTGCATAGACAAATCATAGCCAATCACTCCTTCTCTGCTGTGCAATAATTTAGATGAATTTCATAGACGAATCATTGCCTAGCACTCCATCTCTGCTGTGCAATAATTTAAATGAGTTACATAGACGAATCATAGTCAATCACTCCTTCTCTGCTGTGCAATAATTAAGATGAATAGCAATGACAAATCATAGCCAATCACTCCTTCTTTGCTGTGCAATAATTTAGATAAATTGCATAGACAAATAATAGCCATGCACTCCTTCTCTGCTTTTCAATAATTTAGACGAATTGCATACACAAATCATAGTCAATAACTCCTTCTCTGTTGTGGAATAATTTACATGATCTGCACAGACAAATCATAGCCAATCACTCCGTCTCTGCTGTGCAATAATCTAGATGAATTGCATAGACAAATCAATACCAATGACCCCTTCGCTGCTGTGCAATTGATGTAGATGAATTGCATAGACAAATCATAGCCAATCACTCCTTCCCTGGTGTGCAATAATATACACGAATTGCATAGACAAATCATAGCCAATCACATCTTGTCCACTGTGCAATAAGTTAGATTAATTGCGTAGACAAATCATAGCCAATAACTCCTTCTCTGCTGTGCAGAAATTTAGATGAATTGCATAGACAAATCATAGCCATTCACTCCTTCTCTGTTGTGCAATAATGTAGATGAATTGCATAGACGAATCATTGCCTAGCACTCCATCTCTGCTGTGGAATAATTTAAATGAATGACATAGACGAATCATAGCCAATCACACCTTCTCTCTTGTGCAATAATTTAGATGAATAGGAATGACAAGTCATAGCCAATCACCCCTTCTTTGCTGTGCAATAATGTAGATAAATTGCATAGACAAATCATAGCCAAACACTCCTTCTCTGCTGTGCAATAATTTAGACGAATTGCATAGGCAAATCATAGTCAATCACTCCTTACATGATGTCTTTACATGATCTGCATAGACAATTCATAGCCAATCATCCCGTCTCTGCTGTGCAATAATGTAGATGAATTGCATAGACAAATCAATACCAATGACCCCTTCTCTGCTGTGCAATTAATGTACATGAATTACATAGACAAATCATAGCCAATCACTCCTTAACTGGTATGCAATAATGTAGATGAATTGCATAGACAAATCACAGCCAATCACTCCTTGTCTGTTGTGCAATAATTTTGATGAAATGCATAGACAAATCATAGCCAATAACTACTTCTCTGCTGTGCAATAATTGATTGAATTGCATAGAGAAATCATAGCCATTCACTCCCTCCCTGCTCTGCAAAAATTTAGATGAATTGCATAGACAAATCGTAGCCTATCACACCTTGTCTGCTGTGCAATAAGGTAGATTAATTGCGTAGACAAATCATAGCCAATAACTACTTCTCTGCCGTGCAATAATTGAATGCATTGCATAGACAAATCATACCCAATCACTACTCCTCTGCTGTGCAATAATTTAAATGAATGGCATAGACAAATCATTGCCAATCACTCCCTCTCTGATGTGCAATAATTTAGATGAATTGCATAGTGATATCAAAACCAATGACACCTTCTCAGCTGTGCAATTAATTTAGATGAAATGCATAAGCAAATCATAGCCAATCACTCCTTCTCTGCTGTGCAAGAATGTAGATGAATTGCATAGAAAAATCATAGACAAGCACTCCTTCATTGCCGTGCAATAATTTAAATGAATTGCATAGACAAATTCAAAGCCAATCACTCCTTCTCTGCTGTGCAACAATTCAGTTGAATTGCACAGACAAATCATAGCCAATCACTCCATCTCTGCCTTGCAATAATGTACATGAATTACATAGATAAATCATAGACAAGCACCCATCTATGTTGTGCAATAATCTGGATGAATTGCATAGACAAGTCAAAGACAATCACTCCTTCTCTGCTGTGCAATAATTTAGATGAATTGCATAGACAAATCGTAGCCAATAACTCCTTCTCTGCTGTGCAATAATGTAGATCAATTGCATAGACAAATCATAGCCAATCACCCCTTCTCTGCTGTGCAATAATGTAGATCAATTGGATAGACAAATCATACCCAATCACTCCTTCTATGCTGTGCAATAATTTAGATGAATGGCATAAACGAATCATAGCCAATCAAACCTTTTCTGCTGTACAATAATTTAGGTGAATTGCATAGACAAATGATATTCACGCAATCCTTTTCTGCTGTGCTATAATGTAGATGAATTGCACAGACAAACAATAGCCAATCACTTCTTCTCTGCAGTGCAATAATTTAGATGAATTGCACAGACAAATCATTGCCAATAACCCCGTGTCTGCTGTGGAATAATTTAGATGAATTTCATAAACGAATCATAGCCAAGCACCCCTTCTCAGCTGTGCAATAATTTAGATGAATTGCATAGACAAATCATAGCCAGTAACTCCTTCTTTGCTGTGCAATAATTGAATGAATTGCATAGACAAATGATAGCCAATCACTCCTTCCCTGCTCTGCAAAAATTTAGATGAATTGCATAGTGAACTCAAAACCAATGACAACTTCTCTGCTGTGCAATTAATTTAGATGAAATGCATAGATAAATCATAGACAAGCACATATTCTCTGCTGTGCAATAATGTAGATGAATTGCATAGACAAATCATAGACAAGCACTCCTTCTCTGCTGTACAATAATTTAGAACAATTGCATAGACAAATCATAGCCAACTACTCCTCTGTTGTGCAATAATTTAGATGAATTGCATAGACAAGTCATGCCCAATAACTGCTTCTCCTCTGTGCAAACATTTGGATGAATTGCACCTTCAAATCATAGCCAATCACTCCTTCTCTGCTGTGCAATAATGTAGATGAATTGCATAGACAAATCATAGACAATCTCCCCTTCTCTGCTGTGCAATAATTTAGATGAATTGCATAGACAAATCCAAGACAATCACTCCTTCCCTGCTGTGCAATAATTTATATCCATTGCATAGACAAATCGCAGCAAATGACTCCTTCTCTTCGGTGCAAAAATTTAGATGAATTGCATAGACACAAATCATAGGCAAGCACTCCTTGTCTGCTGTGGAATAGTTTAGATGAATTGCATAAACAAATCATAGTCAATCAATTATTCTCTACTGCGCAATAATTTAGATGAATTGCATAGACGAATCATTGCCTAGCACTACTTCTCTGCTGTGCAATAATTTTAATGAATTACATAGACGAATCATAGCCAATCACTCCTTCTCTGCTGTGCAATAACTTAGATGAATAACAATGACAAATCATAGCCAATCACTCCTTCATTGCTGTGCAATAATTTAGATAAATTGCATAGACAAATCATAGCCAAACACTCCTTCTCTGCTGTGCAATAATTTAGACGAATTGCATAGGCAAATCATAGTCAATCACTCCTTACATGATCTCTTTACATGATCTGTATAGACAAATCATAGCCAATCAGCCCGTCTCTGCTGTGCAATAATGTAGATGAATTGCATAGACAAATCAATACCAATGACCCCTTCTCTGCTGTGCAATTAATGTAGATGAATTACATAGACAAATCATAGCCAATCACTCCTTAACTGGTTTGCAATAATGTAGATGAATTGCATAGACAAATCACAGCCAATCACTCCTTGTCTGTTGTGCAATAATTTTGATGAATTTGATAGACAAATCATAGCCAATAACTACTTCTCTGCTGTGCAATAATTGATTGAATTGCATAGAGAAATCATATCCATTCACTCCCTCCCTGCTCTGCAAAAATTTAGATGAATTGCATAGACAAATCGTAGCCTATCACACCTTGTGTGCTGTGCAATAAGTTAGATTAATTGCGTAGACAAATCATAGCCAATAACTCCTTCTCTGCTGTGCAATAATTGAATGCATTGCATAGAAAAATCATAAACAATCACTACTCCTCTTCTGTGCAATAATTTAAATGAATGGCATGGACAAATCATTGCCATTCGCTCCCTCGCTGATGCGCAATAATTTAGATGAGTTGCATAGACAAATCATAGTAAATAACTCCTTCTCTCCTGTGCAATAATTTAGATGAATTGCATAGTGATATCAAAACCAATGACACCTTCTCAGCTGTGCAATTAATTTAGATGAAATGCATAAGCAAATCGTAGCCAATCACTCCTTCTCTGCTGTGCAAGAATGTAGATGAATTGCATAGAAAAATCATAGACAAGCACTCCTTCATTGCCGTGCAATAATTTAAATGAATTGCATAGACAAATCAAAACCAATCACCCTTTCTCTGCAGTGCAATTAATTTAGGTGAATTGCATAGAAAATCCAAGCCAATCACTCCTTCTCTGCTGTGCAACAATTCAGATGAATTGCACAGACAAATCATAGCCAATCACTCCATCTCTGCCTTGCAATAATGTACATGAATTACATAGATAAATCATAGACAAGCATCCATCTATGTTGTGCAATAATCTGGATGAATTGCATAGACAAGTCAAAGACGATCACTCCTTCTCTGCTGTGCAATAATTTAGATGAATTGCATAGACAAATCGTAGCCAATAACTCCTTCTCTGCTGTGCAATAATGTAGATCAATTGCATAGACAAATCATAGCCAATCACTCCTTCTATGCTGTGCAATAATTTAGATGAATGGCATAAACGAATCATAGCCAATCAAACCTTTTCTGCTGTACAATAATTTAGGTGAATTGCATAGACAAATGATATTCACGCAATCCTTCTCTGCTGTGCTATAATGTAGATGAATTGCACAGACAAACAATAGCCAATCACTTCTTCTCTGCAGTGCCATAATTTAGATGAATTGCACAGACAAATCATTGCCAATCACCCCGTGTCTGCTGTGGAATAATTTAGATGAATTGCATAAACGAATCATAGCCAAGCACCCCTTCCCAGCTGTGCAATAATTTAGATGAATTGCATAGACAAATCATAGCCAGTAACTCCTTCTTTGCTGTGCAATAATTGAATGAATTGCATAGACAAATGATAGGCAATCACTCCTTCCCTGCTCTGCAAAAATTTAGATGAATTGCATAGACAAATCATACCCAATCACTCCTTCTCTGTTGTGCAATAACTTAGATGAATAACAATGACAAATCATAGCCAATCACTCTTTCATTGCTGTGCAATAATTTCGATAGATTGCATACACAAATCATAGCCAAGCACTCCTTCTCTGCTGTGCAATAATTTAGACGAATTGCATAGGCAAATCATAGTCAATCACTCCTTGCATGATCTCTTTACATGATCTGCATAGACAAATCATAGGTAATCAGCCCGTCTCTGCTCTGCAATAATGTAGATGAATTGCATAGACAAATCAATACCAATGACCCCTTCTCTGCTGTGCAATTAATGTAGGTGAATTACATAGACAAATCATAGCCAATCACTCCTTAACTGGTATGCAATAATGTTGATGAATTGCATAGACAAATCACAGCCAATCACTCCTTGTCTGTTGTGCAATAATTTTGATGAATTGCATAGACAAATCATAGCCAATAACTACTTCTCTGCTGTGCAATAATTGATTGAATTGCATAGAGAAATCATGGCCATTCACTCCCTCCCTGCTCTGCAAAAATTTAGATGAATTGCATAGACAAATCGTAGCCTATCACACCTTGTCTGCTGTGCAATAAGGTAAATTAATTGCGTAGACAAATCATAGCCAATAACTCCTTCTCTGCTGTGCAATAATTGAATGCATTGCATAGACAAATCATACCCAATCACTACTCCTCTGCTGTGCAATAATTTAAATGAATTGCATAGACAAATCATTGCCAATCACTCCCTCTCTGATGTGCAATAATTTAGATGAATTGCATAGACAAATCATAGCCAATAACTCCTTCTCTCCTGTGCAATAATTTAGATGAATTGCATAGTGATATCAAAACCAATGACAACTTCTCAGCTGTGCAATTAATTTAGATGAAATGCATAAGCAAATCATAGCCAATCACTCCTTCCCTGCTCTGCAACAATTTAGATGAATTGTACAGACAAATCTATGCCAATCACTCCTTCTCTGCTGTGCAAGAATGTAGATGAATTGCATAGAAAAATCATTGACAAGCACTCCTTCATTGCCGTGCAATAATTTAGATGAATTGCATAGACAAATCAAAACCAATCACCCTTTCTCTGCAGTGCAATTAATTTAGGTGAATTGCATAGAAAATTCAAAGCCAATCACTCCTTATCTGCTGTGCAACAATTCAGATGAATTGCACAGACAAATCATAGCCAATCACTCCATCTCTGCCTTGCAATAATGTACATCAATTACATAGATAAATCATAGACAAGCACCCATCTATGTTGTGCAATAATCTGGATGAATTGCATAGACAAGTCAAAGACAATCACTCCTTCTCTGCTGTGCAATAATTTAGATGAATTGCATAGACAAATCGTAGCCAATAACTCCTTCTCTGCTGTGCAATAATGTAGATCAATTGCATAGACAAATCATAGCCAATCAGTCCTTCTATGCTGTGCAATAATTTAGATGAATGGCATAAACGAATCATAGCCAATCACTCCTTCTCTGCTGTACAATAATTTAGGTGAATTGCATAGACAAATGATATTCACGCAATCCTTCTCTGCTGTGCTAGAATGTAGATGAATTGCACAGACAAACAATAGCCAATCACTTCTTCTCTACAGTGCAATTATTTAGATGAATTGCACAGACAAATCAAAGCCAATCACTCTTTCTCTGATGTGCAATGATGTAGATGAATTGCATAGATAAATCATAGACAATAATTTAGATGTTTTGCGAAGACAAATCATAGCAAATCACCCCGTCTCTGCTGTGCAATAATTTAGATGAATTGCATAGACAAATCAAAACCAATGACAACTTCTCTCCTGTGCAATTAATTTAGCTGATTTCCTAAGCAACTCATAGCAAATCACTCCTTCTCTGCTGTGCAATAATGTAGATGAATTGCATAGACAAATCATACACAAGCTCCCCTTCTCTTCTGTGCAATAATCTGGATGAATTGCATTGACAAATCCACGCCAATCACTCCTTCCCTGCTGTGCAATAATTTATATCCATTGCATAGCCAAATCGCAGCGAATGACTCCTTCACTTCTGTGCAATAATTTAGATGAATTGCATAGACAAATCACAGGCAAGCACCCCTAGTCTGCTGTGGACTAATTTAGATGAATTGCATAGACAAATCATAGCCAATCACTCCGTCTTTGCTGTGCATAAATTTAGATGAATTGCTTTACAAATCATAGCCAATCACTCCTTCTCTGCTGTGCAATAATGTAGATGAATTTCATAGACGAATCATTGCCTAGCACTCCATCTCTGCTGTGCAATAATTTAAATGAGTTACATGGACGAATCATAGGCAATCACTCCTTCTCTGCTGTGCAATAATTAAGATGAATAGCAATGACAAATCATAGCCAATCACTCCTTCTTTGCTGTGCAATAATTTAGATAAATTGCATAGACAAATCATAGCCATGCAATCCTTCTCTGCTGTGCAATAATTTAGACGAATTGCATACACAATTCATAGTCAATAACTCCTTCTCTGTTGTGCAATAATTTACATGATCTGCACAGACAAATCATAGCCAATCACTCCGTCTCTGCTGTGCAATAATTTCGATGAATTGCATAGACAAATCAATACCAATGAAGCCTTCTCTGCTGTGCAATTGATGTAGATGAATTGCATAGACAAATGACAGCCAATCACTCCTTCCCTGGTGTGCAGTAACATACGCCCTGTCTGCTTACCAATAATTTACATTAATTGCATAGACAAATCATAGTCAATCACTCAGCTCTGCTATGAAATAATTTAGATGAATTGCATCGACAAATAGTAGCCAATCACCCCTTCACTCCAGTGCATTAATTTAGATGAATTGCATAGAACAATCATAGCCAATAAACCCTTCTCTGCTGTGCAATAACTTAGATGAATTGCATAGACGAATCATAGCCAATCACTCCTGGTCTGCTGTGCAATAATTTAGATGACTTGTATAGACAAATCATAGCCAAGCACCCCTTCTCTGCTGTGCAATAATTTAGATGAATTGCATACATGAAACATAACCAACCACTCCTTCTCGTTTGTTCAATATTTTAGGTGAATTGGATAGGCAAATCATAGCCAAGCATCCCTACTCTCCTGTGCAATAAATTAGATGAATTGCATAGACAAATCATAGTCAATCACATCTTCTCTGCTGTGGAATAATTTAGATGAATTGCATAGACAAATCATAACCGATCACTCCCTCTCTGCTGTGCAGTTAATTTACATGAATTGCATAGACAAATCATAGCCAATCACTCCTTCCCTGCCCTGCAACAATTTAGATGAATTGCATAGAGAAATCATAGCCAATAACTCCTTCTCTGCTGTGCAATAATTGAATGAATTGCATAGACAAAGCATACCCAATCACTCCTTCTCTGCTGAACAATAATTCAGATGAATTGCATAGACAAATCATAGCCAATCACTTATTCGCTGCTGTGAAATAATTTAGATGAATTGCATAGACAAATCATAGCCAATCACCCCGTATCTGCTGTACAATAATTTAGATAAATTGCATAGACAAACAAAACTAATGAGCCGTTCTCTGCTGTGAAATTGATTTAGATGAATTGCATAGACAAATCATAGCCAATCACGTCTTCCCTGCTCTGCAACAATTTAGATGAATTGCACAGACAAATCATAGCCAATCAATCTTTCTCTGATGTGCAATGATGTAGATGAATTGCATAGACAAATCATAGAGAAGCACTCCTTCTCTGCTGTGCAATAATTTAGATGTTCTGCATAGAGAAATCATAGCAAATCACCCCGTTTCTGCTGTGCAATAATTTAGGAGAATTGCATAGACAACTCATAGCCAATCACTCCTTCTCGGCTGTGCAACAATATAGATTAATTGCACAGACAAATCATAGCCAATCACTCCTTCTCTGCTGTGCAATAATATAGATGAATTGCATAGACAAATCATACACAAGCTACCCTTCTCTGCTGTGCAATAATCTGGATGAATTGCATAGACAAATCCACGCCAATCACTCCCTCCCTGCTGGGCAATAATTTATATCCATTGCATAGGCAAATCGCAGCGAATGACTCCTTCTCTTCTGTGCAATAATTTAGATGAATTGCATTGACAAATCATTGCAAATCACTACTTCTCTGCTGTGCAATGATTTAGATGAACTGCATAGACAAATCATAGCCAATAACTCCTTCTCTGCTGTGCAAGAATTTAGATGAATTGCATAGACAAATCATTGCCAATCACTCCTTCTCTGCTGTGCGATAATTTAGTGAATTGCATAGACAAATCGTAGCCAATGACTCCTTCTCTGCTGCCCCCCTGCGGGTCCGGGGTTGTAGAATTGGCCCGCCGTGCCTCGCTACGTGTCGTAAGGGGCGACTAAGTAGAGGCAACCTGTTTGCCGTTGGTTGCGACCCGTGTCGGAGGAGGAAAGGATCCTGGTAGTTGAGCTGAGGCTTTCCGATGCAATACACTACTTTGGCCTCTACTTCTTCTAGACGGGTGGTCGGGATGGCCCCGGTCTCGACAAATCGGCTGGTCACGCCGAGCCCTAGGAGGTCTTTATTTCTCGTTCACTTTCTTTATCTTTCTCGTTGCATCTCTCTTGATACCACCGTTGCCCCTACATTATATCCCTTTAACTTTCCCTTTTCCAAGTTTTAGAAGACTTCCTAGAAGGCGGTGGCTCAACGGGTCAATTGGGAGGTAATTTTACCGACTGAGTATGTCTTATGGGATGAATCAGGAGGTGAATTTACCTACTGAGTATAACATCTGTGTATCCCTGACACTTGAAAAGTGTCCCCTTGTTGGGCTCCTTGGTGGGCGGGGAGCACGGGTGCTGAATTTTAAATCCACCAACATGGATATTTCCAAAAAAAATCAACTCAAGCGTACCAAAACTGGATCTGACTCAGATGACGAACCATGTGGTGTGGATTCATTTCCACGCTTCATGGTTATACAGTCTAAAGATGCCACAAAACCGCTTAATGTACTCTCTCCGTTTGTGATCGAGAAAACAATTATGGGACTGATTGGAACACCAAAAGGTGTTAAAAAGTTAAAATCGGGCTGCCTACTTGTCGAGTGTGAGCGACGAGGTCAAACAGAAAACCTCAAGAAAATGACAACATTTTTCGATATTCCAGTGACCTCGTTCGCCCACACAACACTCAATTCGTCCAAAGGCGTGATTCGCTGTCGTGACTTGGCTGGAGTCAGCGACACGGATATCATTGAAGGGATGAAAAACGAAGGTGTCACTGCAGTCCGTAGAATACGTATTAAACGTAACAACAACCTGCAGGACACCAACACCATTATACTCACCTTCAACAAGCCAACAGTACCCAGAGTGGTAAAAGTTGGCTTTCTGCAAGTGAAGGTTGATGTGTACATACCAAATCCACTTCGATGTTATAAGTGTCAGAAATATGGTCATCATGAAGACCGCTGCTCAAGAAGCCAAATATGTGCCGATGCGGAGATCACTCTCACCAGGAATCTGCGTGTAGAGCCACTCCGCATTGTGTCAACTGTGGAAAGGAGCACCACGCCAATTCCAAGGATTGTGATACCTGGAAACAGGAGAAGGAAATACAGAGGGTTAAATACACATCCAACATTCCCTATCCAGAGGCCAGAAAGCTTGTACAGGCAAAAACGTCTCTTCCTGGCCCATCCTTCTCCACTGTAGTGAAGAGCAATCCCAAGGCAACGAAGGACGCTCAAACGCAGACAGATGCACCCGAGTCAACATCAAGCACTAACACCCCCCATTACCAAGCACAAAGAACCACGGCATCTACCCAAACAACATTCAATAATGTTCAACAACCGAAATCACCAAAGAACAAAAACAGATCACAAGGAAATAGGCAGCAAAAGGGGTCAGAAGACCCCATCAAACTCTATAACAGGTTTGGGGACATTGAGAGCATGGATGCAGAAGATACTGCTCCATGTTCTCAAAGTAGCTCCAGACCTAACAAAAAAATCATCCCCGTACTTCCTCCGTAGAAATAACCATATAGATTCTCTCCGCGAAAAGTCTAACCTAGCTCCAAAATCTCCAATCTAAACTTATAATGAAGAACACGATCATACAATGGAATTGTCGAGGACTTAAAGCCAATTACAATGATATTCTCCTGCTTTTAAACGAATATGATCCTGCAATACTATGCCTTCAGGAAACCCTTTTAAAAGATAGGGACAACATCACACTTAAAAACTACTCCCTGTTTAACACCTACTTACAGAACGTTGACAGGGCCTCAGGAGGGGTTTCTATTGCTGTGAACAATAGAGCCCCACATAGCGTCATCCCTTTAAACACAAATTTGCAAGCCATTGCTGTGAGTGTCACTCTACATCGAGTGATTACATTTTGTTCTATTTATATACCACCAAACACCAACTTATTACCAAACCAATTAGACACGCTTGTTCAACAACTTCCTGCACCATTTGTTTTACTCGGTGATTTTAATGCCCATAATATTTTATGGGGATCAAATTACATAAGCGACAGGGGCAAAAGGGTCGAAGATTTTATTACTAGACACGACTTGTGTCTATTTAATACCAAATCTCCGACGTACTTGCACCCAGGAACTGGTACATACACATGTATCGACTTGACAATTTGTTCTCCTTCACTACTTTTGGATTATAATTGGAAGGTCGCTGATGACCTTCACAGCAGTGATCACTTTCCAATCTCTCTTAAGAACACCAACGTTACAATTGATGACACGATTTCACAGTGGAATTTAAAGAAAGCTGACTGGACCAAGTTTGAAACACTTTGTACAGCTAGACTTAACAGGAATACCGTTCTAAACGATATTGATCCTATTCGACAATTTACATCCGTCTTAATTGAGATTGCAGAAGAATCTATTCCTAAGTCCTCGCCGAATTGTAAAAGAACCCAAAAACCGTGGTTCACTAAAGAATGTAAAGAAGCCATTAGACAACGCCGAGAAGCACTGAAAAAATTTAATAATCGTCCAACGCCCGAAAACTTAACTCAGTACCGTATTGTTCGGGCCAAAGCTCGCCGCATAATTAAAGAAAGTAAACGAGCATCATGGAAAAAATATGTTTCAACTTTAAACTCTCGTTCCTCAATAAAGAAAGTTTGGGACACGATCCGCAAAATAAATGGGAAGGGAAAATACAATTCATTCCGACATCTGAAGCTAAATAATAACAATTTCAATACCAAACAAGAAATAGCTAATGTACTTGCTGATTGTTTCTCCAAAAATTCCTCATCGTCTAATTATTCAGAAGCTTTCCGAAGATTGAAAGCTCATAAAGAAAAAACACGGTTGAAATTCGCATCGAATAACTCCGAGAGCTATAACCAACCGTTTTCATTGTCGGAGCTTATGGAATCTTTGAATAAGGCCCATGATACATCTGCTGGGCCTGACGATATACATTACCAGTTTTTGAAACATCTTCCAGAACCATCCTTAACAGTTCTTCTGGAAATCTTCAATGATTTATGGATTACTGGAAATGTACCAAACATTTGGAAAGAAGCAACAGTAATACCAATTCCCAAACCAGGCAAAGATAGCGCAGATCCTAGCAACTATAGACCTATATCATTAACTAGCTGCGTTTGCAAAACAATGGAACGAATGATCAATTCTCGGCTTGTATGGTATTTGGAAACCAACAATTTAATATCTCCTTTCCAAAGTGGCTTTCGTTATGGTCGTAGTACCAATGACCATCTGGTTAGACTGGAAACATTTATTCGCGACGCTTTTATCAAGAAGGAATACTTAGTAGCGGTTTTCTTTGATCTGGAAAACTAAATGACCTGCACGATCTTGGTCTAAAAGGCCGACTGCCCTCGTTCATATCAAACTTCCTCTCAGACAGGGAATTCAAGGTACGAGTGGGCTCCACCTCTCTGATATGCACGATCAAGAGATGGGTGTGCCCCAGGGCAGTATTTTATCCGTGACGCTTTTCAACATAACAATTAATAGCATCACCAAGTGTCTGACTCCCGGTGTGGATTGCTCTCTATATGTTGATGACTTTTTAATATGTTACCGATCCAAGCACATGCATACAATTGAAAGACAATTACAGCAAAATATCAACAAGATTCAAAATTGGGCCAATACTAACGGTTTCAAATTCTCGAAATCAAAAACTGTATGTATGCATTTCTGTCAGTTACGAAGACATCACGATGGACCTAAACTCACGCTGGACGGAACACCTATTCCAGTTGTTGAGGAAGCAAAATTCTTAGGTATTATCTCCAACAGAAAACTGACCTTTATTCCACATCTGAAGAATTTGAAAGCTAAATGCTTGAAGTCTCTAGACTTACTTAAAGTAATAGCGCACACTGACTGGGGTGCTGATAGGAAAGTCATACTCAGTTTATACAGAACATTTATTCGCTCGAAACTAGACTACGGTTGCGTTGTCTATGGTTCAGCTAGGAAGTCCTATTTGAAGATGCTAGACCCAATTCATCATCAGGGAATAAGACTTGCCTTGGGAGCATTTAAGACATCCCCGTGTGAAAGCCTACTCGTTCAAGCGAACGAACCACCTTTACCACAACGTAAAGAAATGCTTTCTGCACAGTATGCTCTCAAATTAAACTCAAACCCTCTGAACCCTGCTTTTTCGGCTGTTTTTGAACCCAAATATAAAACCTTATATGACAATAAACCAAACGTCATACCTACCTTTGGCATTAGAATATTACCATGCCTTGACAGTACCAAAATTGATCTTTCAAAAATTCTGAAAACGACCGTCTCCGAAACACCTCCCTGGCTACTTCAACAACCAAAAGTACTTTTCACGTTACATGAGGGAAAAAAAAATCGGAGACAAACCATTCCATCTTCCACAACTCTTACCATGAACTAATCGCCCAATTTGAAAATTATACAAGAATATATACCTCACACAATATAGTATACTGTTGGTTACCCAGCCATAGTGGAATTAAAGGTAATGACAAAGCAGACCGCGCTGCTACAATGGCTCTATCACTAGAACCATCTCATTTTAATACACCGTATACGGATTTTATACGTAGCATCAAAGAATGTTTACGTCAGAAATGGCAGGCATCATGGAATGATGCCGTGAATAACAAACTTCATGCCATCAAGCCAACCCTAGGAGAATGGACTCCTTCCTACAGAGACGTCCGTAGGGAGGAGGAGGTAGTCGTTGCAAGAATTCGAATCGGCCATACTTATTTAACCCACTCCTATATACTAAAAGGAGGAGACCCACCAGAGTGCATATCTTGCAATGAACCATTCACTGTTAAGCACTTTATGTTGGAGTGTTTCGACCTCCAACCTACGCGTTATCATTATTACAATGTGCATGACATTAGGGAACTCATTGATACAGTTAGCATTTCTTATATTATAGACTTCCTGAAGGAAGTAAATATTTATCATAAGTTATAGCTTTTATGCTATCACCTTAAACAGTTTTATGTGCTATATATATACCGTCGTTAGATTTTAATTACCTTTCATCTGTTTTCGTTGTCATACATCATTTGCACTCCCAGTTGATCTGGAAACTTTATTTATCACCGTTACTATTTTATCGTTTTACCTTCAACTGTTTGGCTTCGTATCGCTGGTCGATACGTAATCTTTTACCACTTTTAAATAATGAAAGATATAACCTTTTGTATGGCGCTAAATAGCCATATAGTGCTGGTGCGCCGTTAAAAAATTCAATCAACCAACCAACCTTCTCTGCTGTGCAATGATTTATATGAATTGCATTGACAAATCATAGCCAATAACTCCCTCTCTGCTCTGCAATAATTTAGATGAATTGCATAGACGAATCGTAGTCAACACCAATTTCTCTGCTGTTCAAAAACTTAGATAAATTGCATAGAAAAATCATAGCCTAGCACCCCTTCTCTGCTTTGCAATAATTTAAATGATTTACATAGACGAATCATAGCCAATCACTTTTTCTCTGCTGTGCAATAATTAAGATGAATAGCATAGACAAATCATAGCCATTCACTCCTTCTCTCCTGTGCAATAATTTAGATAAATTGCATTGACAAATCATAGCCAAGTCCTCCTTCTCTGCTGAGCACTAATTTAGACGAATTACATAGACAAATCATAGTCAATCACTCAGCTATGTTGTGCAATAATTTAGATGAATTGCATAGACAAATCTTAGCTAATCACTCCCTGCCTGCGTACCAAGAATTTACATGAATTGCATAGACAAATCATAGTCAATCACTCAGCTCTGCTATGAAATAATTTAGATGAATTGCATTGACAAATAGTAGCCAATCACCCCTTCACTCCTGTGCATTAATTTAGATGAATTGCATAGAACAATCATAGCCAATAAACCCTTCTCTGCTGTGCAATAATTTAGATGAATTGCATACACGAAACATAACCAATCACTCCTTCTCGTTTGTTCAATATTTTAGGTGAATTGAATAGGCAAATCATAGCCAAGCATCCCTACTCTCCTGTGCAATAATTTAGATGAATTGCATAGACAAATCATAGTCAATCACTTGTTCTCTGCTGTGCAATAATTTAGATGAATTCCATGGACAAATCATAGCCGATCACTCCCTCTCTGCGGTGCAGTTAATTTACATGAATTGCATAGACAAATCATAACCAATCACTCCTTCCCTGCCCTGCAACAATTTAGATGAATTGCATAGAGAAATCATAGCCAATAACTCCTTCTCTGCTGTGCAATAATTGAATGAATTGCATAGACGAATCATACCCAATCACTCCTTCTCTGCTGAACAATAATTTAGATGAATTGCATAGACAAATCATAGCCAATCACTTCTTCGCTGCTGTGAAATAATTTAGATGAATTGCATAGACAAATCATAGCCAATCACTCCTTCCGTGCTCTGCAACAATTTAGATGATATGCATAGAGAAATTATAGCCAATAACTCCTTCTCTGCTGTGCAATAATTGAATGAATTGCATAGACAAATAATACCCAATCACTCCTTCCCTGCTTTGCAATAATTTATATCCATTGCATAGACAAATCGCAGCGAATGACTCCTTCTCTTCTGTGCAATAAGTTAGATGAATTGCTTAGACAAATCATAGCCAATCACTCCCTCCCTGCTGTGCAATAATTTAGATGAATTTCATCGACGAATCATTGCCTAGCACTCCATCTCTGCTGTGCAATAATTTAAATGAGTTACATGGACGAATCATAGCATTAACTCCTTCTCTGCTGTGCAATAATTACGATGAATAGCAATGACAAATCATAGCCAATCACTCCTTCTTTTCTGTGCAATAATTTAGATAAATTGCATAGACAAATCATAGCCATGCACTCCTTCTCTGCTGTGCAATAATTTAGACGAATTGCATACACAAATCATAGTCAAGAACTCCTTTTCTGTTGTGCAATAACTTACATGATCTGCACAGACAAATCATAGATATTCACTCCGTCTCTGCTGTGCAATAATTTAGATGAATTGCATAGACAAATCAATACCAATGACACCTTCTCTGCTGTGCAATTGATGTAGATGAATTGCATAGACAAATCATAGCCAATCAGATCTTGTCCGCTGTGGAATAAGTTAGATTAATTGCGTAGACAAATCATAGCCAATAACTCCCTCTCTGCTGTGCAGTAATTTAGATGAATTGCATAGACAAATCATAGCCATTCACTCCTTCTCTGCTGTGCAATAATTTAGATGAAATGCATAGACGAATCATTGCCTAGCACTCCATCTCTGCTGTGCAATAAAATAAATGAATTACATAGACGAATCATAGCCAATCACACCTTCTCTGCTGTGCAATAATTTAGATGAATATAAATGACAAGTCGTAGCCAATCACCCCTTCTTTGCTGTGCAATAATTTAGATAAATTGCATAGACAAATCATAGCCAAGCACTCCTTCTCTGCTGTGCAATAATTTAGACGAATTGCATAGACAAATCATAGTCAATCACTCTTTCTCTGTTGTGCAATATTTTACAAATCACAGCTAATCACCCCGTCTCTGCTGTGCAATAATTTTGATGGTTTGCATAGATAAATCAATACCAATGACCCCTTCTCTGCTGTGCAATTACTGTAGATGAATTGCATCGCCAAATCATAGCCAATCACTCCTTCCCTGGTATGCAATAATTTGCATGAATTGCATAGACAAATCATAGCCAATCACTTCTTGTCTGCTGTGCAATAATTTCGACAAATTGCATCAACAAATCATAGCCAATAACAATTTCTCTGCTGTGCAATAATTGATTCAATTCCTTAGAGAAATCACAGCCATTCAGTCGCTCCCTGCTCTGCAAAAATTTAGATGAAATGCATAGACAAATCATAGCCAATCACTCCTTGGCTGATGTGCAGTAAGTTTAATTGCGCAGACAAATCATAGCCAATACCCCCTTCTCTGCTGTGCAAGAATTGAATGAATTCCATAGATAAATCATACCCAATCACAACTTCTCTGCTGTGCAATAATTTAGATGAATTGCATAGACAAATCATTGCCAATCACTCCTTCTCTGCTGTGCGATAATTTAGTGAATTGCATAGACAAATCGTCGCCAATGACTCCATCTCTGCTGTGCAATGATTTATATGCATTGCATTGATAAATCATAGCCAATAACTCCCTCTCTGCTCTGCAATAATTTAGATGAATTGCATAGACGAATCGTAGTCAATCACAATTTCTCTGCTGTTCAAAAACTTAGATGAATTGCATAGAAAAATCATAGCCTAGCACCCCTTCTATGCTGTGCAATAATTTAAATGATTTACATAGACGAATCATAGCCAATCACTTTTTCTCTGCTGTGCAATAATTTAGATGAATTACATATACAAATGATAGTCAATCACTCAGCTATGTTGTGCAATAATTTAGATGAATTGCATAGACAAATCATAGCTAATCACGCCCTGTCTGCTTACCAATAATTTACATGAATTGCATAGACAAATCATAGTCAATCAATCAGCTCTGCTATGAAATAATTTAGATGAATTGCATCGACAAATAGTAGCCAATCACCCCTTCACTCCTGTGCATTAATTTAGATGAATTGCATAGATCAATCATAGCCAATAAACCCTTCTCTGCTGTGCAATATCTTAAATGAATTGCATAGACGAATCATAGCCAATCACTCCTGGTCTGCTGTGCAATAATTTAGATGACTTGCATAGACAAATCATAGCCAAGCAACCCTTCTCTGCTGTGCAATAATTTAGATGAATTGCATACACGAAACATAACCAATCACTCCTTCTCGTTTGTTCAATATTTTAGGTGAATTGGATAGGCAAATCATAGAGAAGCATCCCTACTCTCCTGTGCAATAAATTAGATGAATTGCATAGACAAATCATAGTCAATCACTTCTTCTCTGCTGTGCAATAATTTAGATGAATTGCATAGACAAATCATAGCCGATCACTCCCTCTCTGCTGTGCAGTTAATTTACATGAATTGCATAGACAAATCATAGCCAATCACTCCTTCCCTGCCCTGCAACAATTTAGATGAATTGCATAGAGAAATCATAGTCAATAACTCCTTCTCTGCTGTGCAATAATTGAATGAATTGCATAGACAAATCATACCCAATCCCTCCTTCTCTGCTGAACAATAATTTAGATGAATTACATAGACAAACAAAACTAATGAGCCGTTCTCTGCTGTGGAATTGATTTAGATGAATTGCATAGACAAATCATAGCCAATCACTTCTTCCCTGCTCTGCAACAATTTAGATGAATTGCACAAGCAAATCATAGCCAATCAATCTTTCTCTGATGTGCAATGATGTAGATGAATTGCAAAGACAAATCATAGAGAAGCGCTCCTTCTATGCTGTGCAATAATTTAGATGTTCTGCATAGAGAAATCATAGCAAATCACCCCGTTTCTGCTGTGCAATAATTTAGGAGAATTGCATAGACAAATTAAAACCAATGACATCTTCTCTCCAGTGCAATTAATTTAGGTGAATTGCAAAGACAACTCATAGCCAATCACTCCTTCTCGGCTGTGCAACAATATAGATTAATTACACAGACAAACCATAGCCAATCAATCCTTCTCTGCTGTGCAATAATATAGATGAATTGCATAGACAAATCATACACATGCAACCCTTCTCTGCTGTGCAATAATCTGGATGAATTGCATAGACAAATCCACGCCAATCACTCCTTCCCTGCTGTGCAATAATTTATATCCATTGCATAGACAAATCGCAGCGAATGACTCCTTCTCTTCTGTGCAATAATTTAGATGAATTGCATAGACAAATCATAGGCAAGCACCCCTTGTCTGCTGTGGAATAATTTAGTTGAATTGCAGAAACAAATCATAGCCAATCACTCCTTCTCTGCTGTGCAATAATTCAGATGAATTGCACAGACAAATCATAGCCAGTCACTGCATCTCTGCAGTGCAATAATGTACATGAAATGCATAGACAAATCATAGACAAACAGCTCTTCTCTCCTGTGCAATAATTAAGATGAATTGCATAGACAAGTCAAAGCCAATCACTCCTTCTCTGCTGTGCAATCATTTGGATGAATTGCATAGACAAATCGTAGCCACTGACTCTTTCTCTGCTGTGCAATAGTTTCGATGAAATGCATGGACAAATTATAGCAAATAACTCCTTCTCTGCTGTTATATAATGTAGATCAATTGCATAGACAAATCATAGCCAATGACTCTTTCTCTGCTGTGCAATGATTTAGGTGAATGGCGTAAACGAATCATTCCCAATCACTCCTTCTCTGCTGTGCAATAATGTAGATGAATTCCATAGACAAATCATAGAATAGCACCCTTCTCTGCTGTGCAATAATTTAGTTGAATTCCAAGGACAAATCATCCTTAATCACTCCTTCTCTGCTGTGCAATAATTTAGATGAATTTCACAGACAAGCAATAGCCAATCACTTCTTCTCTATAGTGCAATCATTTAGATGAATTGCACAGATAAATCATAGCCAATCACCCAGTCTCTGCTGTGCAATAATTTAGATGAATTGCATAAACGAATCATAGCCAAGCACCCCTATTCAGCTGTGCAATAATTTAGATGAATTGCATAGACGAATCATAGCCAATCACTCCTTCTCTGCTGTGCAATAATTTAGACGAATTGCATTCACAAATCATAGTCAATAACTCCTTCCCTGTTGTGCAATAATTTACATGATCAGCACAGACAAATCATACCCAATCACTCCGTCTCTGCTGTGCAATAATTTAGATGAATTGCATAGACAAATCAATACCATTGACCCCTTCTATGCTGTGCAATTGATGTAGATGAATTTCATAGACAAATCATAGCCAATCACTCCTTCCCTGGTATGCAACAATATACACGAATTGCACAGACAACTCATAGCCAATCACATCTTGTCCGCTGTGCAATAAGTTAGATTAATTACGTAGACAAATCATAGCCAATAACTCCTTCTCTGCTGTTCAATAATTGAATGCATTGCATAGACAAATCATACCCAATCAATACTTATCTGCTGTGCAACAATTTAGATGAATTGCATAGACAAATCATTGCCAATCACTACTTCTTTGCTGTGCAATAATTTAGATGACCTGCATAGACAAATCAATGCCAATAACTCCTTCTCTGCTCTGCAATAATTTAGATGAATTGCGTTCACAAATCATAGCCAATCACCCCGTCTCTCCTGTGCAATAATTTAGATGAATTGCATCGTGAAATCAAAACGAATGACAACTTTTCTGCTGTGCAATTAATCTAGATGAAACGCATAAGCAAATCATAGCCAATCACTCCTTCCCTGCTCTGCAACAATTTAGGTGAATTGCACAGACAAATCATTGCCAATAGCTCCTTCTCTGCTGTGCAAGAATGTGGATGAATTGCATAGACAAATCACAGGCAAATACTCCTTCTCTGCCGTGCAATAATTTAGATGAATTGCATAGACAAATCAAAACCAATCACCCTTTCTCTGCTGTGCAATTCATTTAGGTGAATTGCATATAAAGGTCAAAGCCAATCACTCCTTCTCTGCTATGCAACAATTCAGATGAATTGCACAGACAAATCATAGCCAGTCACTGCATCTCTGCAGTGCAATAATGTACATGAATTGCATAGACAAATCATAGACATGGAGCTCTTCTCTCCTGTGCAAAAATTAAGATGAATTGCATAGACAAGTCAAAGCCAATCACTCCTTCTCTGCTGTGCAATCATTTGGATGAATTGCATAGACAAATCGTAGCCAATGACTCTTTCTCTGCTGTGCAATAGTTTAGTTGAAATGCATGGACAAATTATAGCAAATAACTCCTTCTCTGCTGTGATATAATGTAGATCAATTCCATAGACAAATCATAGCCAATGACTCTTTCTCTGCTGTGCAATGATTTAGGTGAATGGCGTAAACGAATCATTCCCATTCACTCCTTCTCTGCTGTGCAATAATGTAGATGAATTCCATAGACAAATCATAGAATAGCACCCTTCTCTACTGTGCAATAATTTTGTTGAATTCCAAGGACAAATCATACTTAATCACTCCTTCTCTGCTGTGCAATAATTTAGATGGATTGCACAGACAAGCAATAGCCAATCACTTCTTCTCTCCAGTGCAATCATTTAGATGAATTGCACAGATAAATCATAGCCAATCTCCCCGTCTCTGCTGTGCAATAATTTAGATGAATTGCATAAACGAATCATAGCCAAGCACCCCTTTTCAGCTGTGCAATAATTTAGATGAATTGCATAGACGAATCATAGCCAATCACTCCTTCTCTGCTGTGCAGTAATTTAGATGAATTGCATTGACAAATCATAGCCAATCACTTCTTCTCTCCTGTGCAATAACTTAGATGAATTGCATAGACAATTCATATCCAAGGACCCCATCTCTGCTGTGCAAATATTTAGATGAATTGCAAAGACAAATCAAAGCCAATGAGCTCTTCACTGCTGTGACATTAATTTAATCATAGTCAATCATTCAGCTCTGCTATGCAATAATTAAGATGAATTGCATAGACAAGTCAAAGCCAATCACTCCTTCTCTGCTGTGCAATAATTTGGATGAATTGCATAGACAAATCGTAGCCTATGACTCCTTCTCTGCTGTGCAATAGTTTAGATGAAATGCATAGACAAATCATAGCAAATAACTCCTTCTTTGCTGTGCAAAAATGTAGATCAATTGCATAGACAAATCATAGCCAATCACTCCTTCTCTGCTCTGCAATGATTTAGATGAATAGCATAAACGAAGCATAGCCAATCACTCCTTCTCTGCTGTGCAATAATTTAGATGAATTCCGTAGACAAATCATAGAATACCACCCTTCTCAGCTGTGCAATAATTTAGTTGAATTCCATGGACAAATCATACTTCATCACTCCTTCTCTGCTGTGCAATAATTTAGATGAATTGCACAGACAAACAATAGCCAATAACTTCTTCTCTGCAGTGCAATAATTTAGTTGAATTGCACAGAGAAATGATAGCCAATCACCCCGTTTCTGCTGTGCAATAATTTAGATGAATTGCATAAACGAATCATAGCCAAGCACCCCATTTCAGCTGTGCAATACTTTGGATGAATTGCATAGACGAATCATAGCCAATCACTCCTTCTGCGCTGTGCAATAATTTAGATGAATTGCATTGACAAATCATAGCCAATCACTTCTTCTCTGCTGTGCAATAGCTTAGATGAATTGCAAAGACAATTCCTTGCCAATGACCAAATCTCTGCTGTGCAAATATTTAGATGAATTGCATAAACAAATCAAAGCCAATGAGCCCTTCACTGCTGTGCAATTAATTTAGATGAATCGCATACACAACTCATAGACAAGCATCCCTTCTCTGCTGTGCAATAATCTGGATGAATTGCACAGACAAGACAAAGTCAATCAATCCTTCTCTGCTGTGCAATAATTGAATGAATTGCATAGACGAATCATACCCAATCACTCTTTCTCTGCCGTGCAAAAATTTAGATGAACTGCGTAGACAAATCATAGCAAATCACTCATTCTGTGCGGTGCCATAATTTAGATGAATTGCATAGACAAATCATAGCTAATCACCTTGTCTCTGCTGTGCAATAATTTAGACGAATTGCATAGACAAATCAAAAAGAATGAGCCCTTCTCTGCTGTGCAATTAATTTAGATGAATTGCATAGACAAATCATAGCCAATCACTTCTTCCCCGCTCTGCAAAAATTTAGATAAATTGTACAGACAAATCATAGCCAATCACTCCTTCTCTGCTGTGCAATCATTTAGATCAATTGCATAGAAAAATCATAGACAAGCACTCCTTCTCTGCTGTGCAATAATTTAGATGAATTGCATAGACAAATCATAGCATATCACCCCGCCACTGCTATGCAATAATTTAGCTGAAATGCATATACCAATCAAAACCAATGACAACTTCTCTGCTTTGCAATTAATTTAGATGAATTGAATAGACAACTCATAGCCAATCACTCGTTCTCTGCTGTGGAACAATATAGATGAATTGCACAGACAAATCATAGCCAATCACTGCTTCCCTGCTGTGCAATAATGTAGATGAATTGCATAGACAAATCATTGGCAAGATCCCCTTTCTCTGCTGTGCAATAATCAGGATAAATTGCATAGACATTTCAAAGCCAATGACTCCATCTCTGCTGTGCAATAATTTATATTAATTGCATAGACAAATCATAGCCAATAACTCCTTCTCTGCTGTGCAAACATTTAGATGAAATGCAGAGACAAATGAGAGCCAATCACTAGTTCTCTGATGTGCAATAATTTAGATGAATTGCAAAGACAAATCGTAGCCAATGACTCCTTCTCTGCTGTGCAATGATTTATATGAATTCCATTGACAAATCATAGCTAATAATTCCCTCTCTCCTGTGCAATAATTTAGATGAATTGCATAGAATAATCGTAGGAAATCACTATTTCTCTGCTGTTCAATAATTTAGATGAAATGCATAGACAGATCATAGCCTAGCACCCCTTCTCTGCTGTGCAATAATTTAAATGAATTACATAGACGAATCATAGCCAATCACTCCTTCTCTGATGTGCAATAATTAACATGAATAGCAGTGACAAATCATAGCCAATCACTCCTTCTCTGCTGTGCAATAATTTAGATGAATTGGATAAGCAAATCATAGCCAATCATTCATTCTCTGCTGTGCAATGATTTAAATGATTTGCATTGACAAATCATAGGAAATAACACCCTCTCTGCTGTGCAATAATTTAGATGAATTGCAAATACAAATCAAAACCAATGACATCTTCTCTCCTGAGCAGTTAATTTAGGTGAATTATATAGACAACTCATAGCCAATCACTCCTTCTCAGCTGTGCAACAATTTAGACTAATTGCACAGACAAATCATAGGCAATCACTCCTTCTCTGCTGTGCAATAATGTAGATGAATTGCATAGACAAATCATACACAAGCTCCCCTTCTCTGCTGAGCAATAATCTGGATGAATTGCATAGACAAATCCAAGCCAATCACTCCTTCCCTGCTGTGCAATAATTTATATCCATTGCATAGACAAATCGCAGCGAATGACTCCTTCTCTTCTGTGCAATCATTTAGATGAATTGCATAAACAAATCATAGCCAATCACTCCTTGTTTGCTGTGCAATAATTTAGATGAATTGCGTAGACAAATCGTAGCCTATGACCCCATTCTCTGCTGTGCAATAATTTAGAAGAATTGCATAGACAAATCATAGCCAATCACTCCTTCTCTGCTGTGCAATAATTTAGATGAATTGCATAGACGAATCATTGCCTAACACTCCATCTCTGCTGTGCAATAATTTAAATGAGTTACATAGACGAATCATAGCCAATCACTCCTTCTCTGCTGTGCAATAATTTAGATGAATAGCAATGACAAATCATAGTCAATAACACCATCTCTGTTATGCAATAATTTACATGATCTGCATAGACGAATCATAGCCAATCACTCCGTCTCTGCTGTGCAATAATTTAGATGAATTGCACAGACAAATCAAAACCAATGACCCCTTCTCTGCTGTGCAGTTAATGTAAATGAATTGCATAGACATATCATAGCCAATCACTCTTTCCCTGGTATGCAATACTATAGACGAATTGGATAGACAAATCATAGCCAAGCACTTCTTGTCCGCTGTGCAAAAAGTTAGATTAATTGCGTAGACAAATCACTACCAATAACTTCTTCTCTGCTGTGCAATAATTGAATGCATTGCATAGCCCAATCATACCCAATCCCTACTTCTCTGCAGTGCAATAATTTAGATGAATTGCATAGACAAATCATTGCCAATCACTCCTTCTTTGCTGTGCAATAATTTAATGAATTGCATAGACAAATCATAACCAGTCACTACTTTTCTGCTGTGCAATAATTTAGATGAACTGCATAGACAAATCATCGCCAATAACTCCTTCTCTTCTCTGCAATAATTTAGATGAATCGCGTAGACAAATTATAGCCAATCACCCCGTCTCTCCTGTGCAATAATTTAGATGAATTGCATCGTCAAATCAAAACCAATGACAACTTCTCTGCTGTGCAATTAATTTAGATGAAATGCATAAGCAAATCGTAGCCAATCACTTCTTCCCTGCTCTGCAATAAGTTAGATGAATTCCATAGATAAATCAAAACCAATCACCCTATCTCTGCTGTGCAATTAATTTAGGTGAATTGAATAGAAAAGTCAAAGCCAATCACTCATTATCTGCTGTGGAACAATTCAGATGAATTGCACAGACAAATCATAGCCACTCACTGCATCACTGCTGTGGAATAATGTACATGAATTGCATAGACAAATCATAGACAAGCACCCCTTTTCTGCTGTGCAATAATTAAGATGAATTGCATAGACAAATCAAAGCCAATCACTCCTTCTCTGCTGTGCAATAATTTGGATGAATTGAATAGACAAATCGTAGCCTATGACTCCTTCTCTCCTGTGCAATAGTTTAGATGAAATGCATAGACAAATCATAGCAAATAACTCCTTC
Organism: Megalonaias nervosa; assembly: GCA_016617855.1. Lineage (NCBI taxonomy): Eukaryota > Metazoa > Mollusca > Bivalvia > Unionida > Unionidae > Megalonaias > Megalonaias nervosa. The sequence continues at coordinate 5,745 of JAECUM010096111.1, read as the reverse complement.
TTTGCTGTGCAAAAATGTAGATCAATTGCATAGACAAATAATAGCCAATCACTCCTTCCCTGCTCTGCAATGATTTAGATGAATGGCATAAACGAAGCATAGCCAATCACTCCTTCTCTGCTGTGCAATAATTGAGATGAATTCCGTAGACAAATCATAGAATACTACCCTTCTCAGCTGTGCAATAATTTAGTTGAATTCCATGGACAAATCATACTTAATCACTCCTTCTCTGCTGTGCAATATTTAGATGAATTGCACAGACAAACAATAGCCAATAACATCTTCTCTGCAGTGCAATAATTTAGATGAATTGCACAGAGAAATGATAGCCAATCACCCCGTTTCTGCTGTGCAATAATTTAGATGAATTGCATAAACGAATAATAGTCAAGCACCCCTTTTCAGCTGTGCAATAATTTGGATGAATTGCACAGACAAATCATAGCCAATCACTTCTTCTCTGCTGTGCAATAGCTTAGATGAATTGCATAGACAATTCATAGCCAAGGACCCCATCTCTGCTGTGCAAATATTTAGATGAATTGCATAGACAAATCAAAGCCAATGAGCCCTTCACTGCTGTGCAATTAATTTAGATGCATTGCATAGACAACTCATAGGAAATCACTCCTTCCCTGCTCTGCAACAATTTAGATGAATTGCACAGACGAATCATAGCCAATCACTCCATCTCTGCTGTGCAATAATGTACATGAATTGCATAGACTAATCATAGACAAGCATCCCTTCGCTGCTGTGCAATAATCTGGATGAATTGCACAGACAAGACAAAGGCAATCACTCCTTCTCTGCTGTGCAATAATTGAATGAATTGCATAGACGAATCATACACAATCACTCCTTCTCTGCTGTGCAATAATTTAGATGATCTGCGTGGACAAATCATAGCAAATCACATCTTCTGTGCGGTGCCATAATTTAGATGAATTGCATAGACAAATCATAGCTAATCACCTTGTCTCTGCTGTGCAACAATTTAGACGAATTGCATAGACAAATCAAAAAGAATGAACCCTTCTCTGCTGTGCAATTAATTTAGATGAATTGCATAGACAAGTCATAGCCAATCACTTCTTCCCCGCTCTGCAACAATTTAGATAAATTGTACAGACAAAACATAGCCAATCGCTCCTTCTCTGCTGTGCAATCATTTAGATCAATTGCATAGAAAAATCATAGACAAGCACTCCTTCTCTGCTGTGCAATAATTTAGATGAATTGCATAGACAAATCATAGCAAATCACCCCGCCACAGCTATGCAATAATTTAGCTGAATTGCATATGCCAATCAAAACCAATGATAACTGCTCTGCTTTGCAATTAATTTAGATGAATTGAATAGACAACTCATAGCCAATCACTCGTTCTCTGCTGTGGAACAATATAGATGAATTGCACAAGCAAATCATAGCCAATCATTGCTTCTCTGATGTGCATTAATGTAGATGAATTGCATAGACTAATCATAATCAGGCTCCCCTTCTCTGCTGTGCAATAATCAGGATAAATTGCATAGACAATTCAAAGCCAATGACTCCATCTCTGCTGTGCAATAATTTAGATGAATTGCAGAGACAAATGAGAGCCAAGCACTCGTTCTCTGCTGTGCAATAATTTAGATGAATTGCATAAACAAATCATAGCGAATCATTCATTCTCTGCTGTGCAATAATTTAGATGAATTGCATAGACAAATCGTAGCCAATGACTCCTTCTCTGCTGTGCAATGATTTATATGAATTGCATTGACAAATCATAGCTAATAACTCCCTCTTTGCTGTGCAATAATTTAGATGAATTGCATAGACGAATCGTAGCCAATCACTATTTCTCTGCTGTTCAATAATTTAGATGAAATGCATAGACAGATCATAGCCTAGCACCCCTTCTCTGCTGTGCAATAATTTAAAGGAATTACATAAACGAATCATGGCCAATCACTCCTTCTCTGCTGTGCAATAATTAACATGAATAGCAGAGACAAATCATAGCCAAGTACTCCTTCTCTACCGTGCAATAATTTAGATGAATTGCATAAGCTACTGATAGCCAATCATTCATTCTCTGCTGTGCAATGATTTAAATGACTTGCATTGACAAATCATAGGAAATAACTCCCTCTCTGCTGTGCAATAATTTAGATGAATTGCATAGACGAATCGTAGCCAATCACTCCTTCTCTGCTGTGCAATAATTTAGATGACTTGCTTGGACAAATCATAGCCAAGCACCCCTTCTCTGCTGTGCAATAATTTAGATGAATTTCATAGACAAATCATAGCCAATCACTCCTTCCCTGCCCTGCAACAATTTAGATGAATTGCATAGAGAAATCATAGCCAATAACTCCTTTTCTGCTGTACAATAATTGAATGAATTGCATAGACAAATCATACCCAATCACACCTTCTCTGCTGAACAATAATTTAGATGAATTGCATAGACAAATCACAGCGAATTACTTCTTCGCTGCTGTGAAATAATTTAGTTGAATTGCATGGACAAATCATAGCCAATCACCCCGTATCTGCTGTACAGTAATTTAGATGAATTGCATAGACAAATCAAAACTAGTGAGCCGTTCTCTGCTGTGCAATTGATTTAGATGAATTGCATACACAAATCAAAGCCAATCACTTCTTCACTGCTCTGCAAGAATTTAGATGAATTGCACAGGCAAATCATAGCCAATCACTCTTTCACTTATGTGCAATGATGTAGATGAATTGCATAGACAAGTCATAGAGAAGCACTCCTTCTCTGCTGTGCAATAATTTATATGTTTTGCATAGAAAAATCATAGCAAATCACCCCGTTTCTGCTGTGCAATAATTTAGATGAATTGCATAGGCAAATCAAAACCAATGACATCTTCTCTCCTGTGCAGTTAATTTAGGTGAATTGCATAGACAACTCATAGTCAATGACTCCTTCTCGACTGTGCAACAATATAGATTAATTGCACAGACAAATCATAGCCAATCACTCCTTCTCTGCTGTGCAATAATGCAGATGAATTGCATAGACAAATCAGACACAAGCTCCCCTTCTCTGCTGTGCAATAATCTGGATTAATTGCATAGACAAATCCAAGCCAATCACTCCTTCTCTGCTGTGCAATAATTTAGATGAATTGCATAGACAAATCAAAACCAATGACATCTTCTCTCCTGTGCAGTTAATTTAGGTGAATTGCATAGACAACTCATAGCCAATCACTCCTTCTCGGCTGTGCAACAATATAGATTAATTGCAAAGACATATCATAGCCAATCACTCCTTCTCTGCTGTGCTATAATTTATATGAATTGCATAGACAAATCCAAACCAATCACTCCTTCCCTGCCGGGCAATAATTTATATCCATTGCATAGACAAATCGCAGCGAATGACGCCTTCTCTTCTGTGCAATCATTTAGATGAATTGCATAGACAAATCATAGGCAAGCACTCCTTGTCTGCTGTGGAATAATTTAGATGAATTGCATACACAAATCATAGCCAATCACTCCTTGTTTGCAGTGCAATAATTTAGATGAATTGCATGGACAAATCGTAGCCTATGACCCCTTCTCTGTTGTGCAATAATTTAGATGAATTGCATAGACAAATCATAGCCAAGGACTCCTTCTCTACTCTGCAATAATTTAGATGAATTGCATAGACGAATCATTGCCTAGCACTCCATCTCTGCTGTGGAATAATTTAAATGAGTTACATAGACGAATCATAGCCAATCACTCCTTCTCTGCTATGGAATAATTTAGATGGTTGGTTGGTTGGTTGATTGAATTTTTTAACGGCGCACCAGCACTATGAGGCTATATAGCGCCATACAAAACGTTATATCTTTCATTATTAAAAAGTGGTAAAAGATTACGTATCGACCAGCGATACGAAACCAAACAGTTGAAGGTAAAACGATAAAATGGTAACGGTGATAAATAAAGTTTCCAGATCAACGGGGAGTGCAAATGATGTATGACAACGAAAACAGATGAAAGGTAATTAAAATCTAACGACGGTATATATATAGCACATAAAACTGTTTAAGGTGATAGCATACAAGCTATAACTTATGATAAATATTTACTTCCTTCAGGAAGTCTATAATATAAGAAATGCTAACTGTATCAAAGAGCTCCTTAATGTCATGCACATTGTAATAATGATTACGCGTAGGTTGGAGGTCGAAACACTCCAACATAAAGTGCTTAACAGTGAATGGTTCATTGCAAGATATGCACTCTGGTGGGTCTTCTCCTTTTAGTATATAGGAGTGGGTTAAATAAGTATGGCCGATTCGAATTTTGCAACGACTACCTCCTCCCTACGGACGGCTCTGTAGGAAGGAGTCCATTCTCCTAGGGTTGGCTTGATGGCATGAAGTTTGTTATTCACGGCATCATTCCATGATGCCTGCCATTTCTGACGTAAACATTCTTTGATACTACGTTTCAAATCAGTATACGGTGTATTAAAATCAGACGGTTCTAGTGAGAGGGTCATTGTAGCTGCGCGGTCTGCTTTGTCATTACATTTAATTCCAATATTACTGGGTAACCAACAGTATACTATATTGTGTGAGGTACTCAGCTTAGTATGTTTCAGGAGAATATTAGCTAATAATGGATTCTCCAGTTTTCTATTATGTAGTGACTGAAGTACTGATAGTGAATCGGAGAAGATGATGCTATTTAAAATACGCTTGCTTTCAATATATTGCAATGCAAGGTCTATTGCTCTGATTTCGGCTGAAAAAATTGATGTACCATTTGGCAAGCGAACATTTGTTGTGTGTTTTCCACTAACGAAGGCTGCAGCAGCCTTTTCCTCATCTTTTGATCCATCAGTATATATTCTTGTATAATTTTCAAATTGGGCGATTAGTTCATGGTAAGAGTTGTGGAAGATGGAAGGGTTTGTCTCCGATTTTTTTCCATCGTGTAATGTGAAAAGTACCTTTGGTTGTTGAAGTAGCCAGGAGGTGTATCGGAGACGGTCGTTTTCAGAATTTTTGAAAGATCAATTTTGGTACTGTCAAGGCATGGTAATATTCTAATGCCAAAGGTAGGTATGACGTTTGGTTTGTTGTCATATAAGGTTTTATATTTGGGTTCAAAAACAGCCGAAAAAGCAGGGTTCAGAGGGTTTGAGTTTAATTTGAGAGCATACTGTGCAGAAAGCATTTCTCTACGTTGTGGTAAAGGTGGTTCGTTCGCTTCAACGAGTAGGCTTTCACACGGGGATATCTTACATGTTCCCAAGGCAAGTCTTATTCCTTGATGATGAATTGGGTCTAGCATCTTCAAATAGGACTTCCTAGCTGAACCATAGACAACGCAACCATAGTCTAGTTTCGAGCGAATAAATGTTCTGTATAAACTGAATATGACTTTCCTATCAGCACCCCGGTCAGTGTGCGCTATTACTTTAAGTAAATCTAGAGACTTCAAGCATTTAGCTTTCAAATTCTTCAGGTGTGGAATAAAGGTCAGTTTTCTGTCGAAGATAATACCCAAGAATTTTGCTTCCTCAACAACTGGAATAGGTGTTCCGTCCAGCTTGAGTTTAGGTCCATCATGATGTCTTCGTTGCTGACAGAAATGCATACATACAGTTTTTGATTTCGAGAATTTGAACCGTTAGTATTGGCCCAATTTTGAATCTTCTTGATATTTTGCTGTAATTGTCGTTGAATTGTATGCATGTGCTTGGAT
>JAECUM010096110.1:0-85180 GCA_016617855.1 Megalonaias nervosa | reverse complement strand
TATATATATATATAGGTTGTTGGATACGCAGATGTAAACTTTAGAATATGACATATGACAATAATTCTTAGAATTTAGAGGATAGCCCACGTCATAGGTTTAAAGGTTAAATGTATAATTAATGAACACGCAGAATCCAATGTCATTTTGGAGCTTAGCGTTATCCGTGATATTAGTAGATACAAACAGATAATGGTTATTAGTTTTCATTGCTTTAAATAACATCATTTGTACGGAATACAGGCTACCAATAACCGAAACCAACCCATAGTAGACAGTGGGAAAGAAGTTTAGCAAACACAAAAAGGACAGGTAAAATTTGAGAGTGTTCACTTTACAAACGTCAGACTATCAAATTCCTAAAAGAATCATTAGCAACACATATATGAAAAAGAGGACATTACTAGTAAAGGACTAATTAAAACCGTGATAAATATAACCTCTTAATATTTCTTATGGTATCATTTCTAACTCATATAACACAGAGGCAACGAAGCGTTTTCTTACAAAAAGTGGCATCTATTCGCTGCTTTATTATTTATTTTTTTTCATTGTCTCCTATGTGCCATCAGTATTCTTAACGAATTTTGGACTCTTCCGCAACTTCAATTAAGGAATATAAAAGTCCCTAACAATGGAAGCAGGATATAATATATTAAATTACCTCCTATTTTGTGCTCCTAAACGATCTCTAATGGATTTTAGTGCGACAAGATAACGGCAAGAAAGATAGTCTGACAATGTTAAAACCATCCACAAGCAATAATAATTTTTCATTCCTGTCATCGATATGCTAAATCATGGAGACTATTCAATTGTAATAATGTATGTGTATGTCAGACAGACTTTTCCTTTTGCTTGTGTCCCTCTGCGGGCTGGAGATGTAGAATAGGTCATACACGCCCTCCTGTATATCGTGATCATGTGGAACTGGTCCTATGTGACTGCCGGTATATCGTAATGGGGGATGCAGAACAGGCCGTATACGTCCTCCACTATATCGTAATGGTAGTTGTAGAATTGGCCTTACACGGCATCAGGTATATCCTACTGGAGGATGTAGAATGGGTTCTATACCTCATCCTGTATATATTAATGGCGGACTTAGAATAGGCAATATGCGTCGTCAGGTATGTCGTAATGGGAGACGTAGAATAGGCACTATACATAATCAGTTTTAACGTAACTGGGGGGAGAGGGGGGTAGAAAAGGTCCTATACACAGGTGCTCGACGCGAGCTTGATGTTGAGAAAGAAACCCACCCCCACCCCCAAAAAACCCCCAATAATCTGAAGGAAACAAAAATGATACAGACTGACAAAAATACCTCAGATTACCATCCATGACCCGTTCTGACATAGGACCCTATCTATCATACTATATAAGAGAGAAGGTAAGTAACTTCCAAATACTTTGTTCCACCCATGACCCTCGATTTTTTTCTGCTATTTCCATCTTTAAAGGCACACGACCATACTCTATGTCTTGTTTTACTGCTGAGATATTTTTTCTATTTATCAAGCCATCATTGACTTTTCTGCGTTGCACCAAACTGAATTTACGGGCTCCGAAACGTGCGAATTTCGCGAATTTTGCCTGCCGGGACAACGTTACGCTCAGGTGAGAACCGGTGATAAAAGCTACATATACCATGTTGACGACTCTACGATACATCCCTTCTTTAATTACAGAACAGTGGTAGATGCAAAGTAAGCTTTTACTTACCATTAACTTGATTCAACTTTAGGAATCTGTTCCATGGAAGAATTAGACATTGTCTTCTTCACTCCACACTCATTGCATACAAACGACTCTCATTTTCAAAACATGTACACTATGCGGCACACACGTCAACGGCAAAATATGATTGGCTCAAAAGGTTATACTTAAATAACATCCAAGCATCAGAGAAATAAATATTTTCAGTCATTATCTAACGTATTTCTGGAAATTTTAATTTGATGTAGTGCAATCATTATTATTTTAGTATTTTGCATCAAATTATTAAAAAAATGACACCCATTATTGAAATAGTATGTGTTGAATGCCTACATGATCCGTGTGACTTGTACTATAGTTGTACTGGTTGGAGACCAATTCTCGCCGCGTACCAATTGTCGCCATAATAATAATAACTCTGTTAATAATAATTACCTGATGCTTATTTTCGATCGGGTTTGTCAGCTATAATCAATCTTTTTATTTTTTAAACAGGAACCAAAACTTTGCGTGCGGTCGCGAGTTAATATTAATATGGCGACAATTGGTACGCGGGCCCCGAGTGGCCAAGTGGTCTAAAGCGCTCACCGTTACGGATCACTGCCATCTCACCTCTGTCTGCGTGAGTTCGAGTCTCAGGCTCGGCTAACGTGGGCACGTGAGAAAGCCTGCCAGTAGCTTCTCGTGGGTCGGTGGTTCTTCCCGGGATTTTCCAGGGTTCTTCCTCCATTAATTATACTGGCCGCCATGTATAGCCTATCTTGTGCTGAAAAATGGCGTTAAACCCTACAACAACAACAACAACAACAACAATTGGTACGCGGCGAGAATTGGTCTCTAACCAGTATACAACCCGAACCTCCTTTTAACGTTATTTTCATTATTACGTCATGATGTTGATGATATCAGCACTTCTCTTATGTGATCAGATCAAAGTATCCGACTGATGTTATCAAACTTGCAATGGTGCGTTTTATGCCAAGTTTTTTTTTTCTCCCATAGTTATATCATATTTGTACTAGGTTATGTAGTTACATTGATATACATCATGGGTGTGCCCAGTTGTCAGTATAATTATCAGGGCAAACCCATCTCGTTCGTTATGTACCTAGTTCACCATTGCACTGATTGGATGCATGCTAAAATACTTGTGACGTAATAATGTTTGCCCATGCGTCAAAAAACGAGCTTCAAATAGAGGAAATCCTAGTAACAAACAACATACAAAGTGTGGTCAATGACGACTCAATTTTAAAGGAAATAAATCACTATATTCTTTCACAGCAATAGACCAAAATATATGAGAGTTATTTCTTTTTCATGAGTACCTAAAGGGGAATAAACCTTGCTAGAATAAACGTATAAAGAATTCCCAATAAAAACTAATATCGTTTCGTCAGCGAGAAAGAGATATTAGAGTCAACGTATGAAAGACATTCGAATGCTTCCACCTTTACGCATCTGTCGTACGCCATGACGTCATTATTTGCTTGCGACGTCATGAGATGTTAGTATAGTTGTTGCATACAGAAAAAAGATGACATATACACATTAACCTAAATAACAAATTAGTCATGTGATAAACTTGTGTGATGCAAACACAAGATCACCATCGTACGTCAAAGGCATCTGGATTACTTCGGTGGCATTAGCATAAATCTCTGCCGATATGAGCCGATTAAAAATACAAGGAAGTGGTTGAAAACCAGTTGATATAAGTCAAATTATTGGGGGCTCTTATCATTTTTGAGTTTTAAGCATTGTTTCATATTTCTATCCATAACTTAGTGACTAATAGCTTGTCTGATTTGTTTGATTACATGGGGGCCCATAGTGATGTAAAATGATTCCTCCCCCACCCCACCACAACAGTGATAAATCTTGGAGCATAAAAAGTATCAGTAAGTAAAGCAGGGGATGAAATAGAAATCTGCATTCTCTTCTAGCTTGAAGCAAATGCAGGAGTATTGTTATCTCGAATTGGATATTTAAAAAGATTATTTTTTGTGCAATAAAATAGTTTTTAATGCAATAATTTGTTTTTAAAAATAAGTAATTCATACAAATCCCTTTGCCATGCATATATTGTTGTCCCACTGATTTGATGATTACTGGGTTATACCGTCAGGTAGATGGTGAGTAGTCAGTAACTTATCGGAAGAACCTTTTAATGTTTTTTTTTTCAGATCCTACAGGGATTTATTCATACATGTTATGTTGAGGTCATCCTACAGGGATTTTTTTCACCCGTGTTATGGTGAAGTCATCCTACAGGGATTTATTCATACATGTTATGTTGAGGTCATCCTACAGGGATTTATTCATACATGTTATGATGAGGTCATCGTACAGGGATTTTTTTCACCCGTGTTATGGTGAAGTCATCCTACAGGGATTTATTCATACATGTTATGTTGAGGTCATCCTACAAGGATTTTTTCACCCGTGTTATGGTGAAGTCATCCTACAGGGATTTATTCATAAATGTTATGGTGAAGTCATCCTACAGGGATTTATTCACGCATGTTATGATGAGGTCATCGTACAGGGGGGATTTATTCACACACGTTATGATGAGGTCATCCTACAATGATTTATTCACACACATTATGATGAGGCCATCGTACAGGGATTTATTCACACACGTTATGATGAGGTCATCGTACAGGGATTTATTCACACACGTTATGATGAGGTCATCGTACAGGGATTTATTCACACACGTTATGATCAGGTCATCGTACAGGGATTTATTCAGACACGTTATGATGAGTTCATCCTACAGCGATTTGTTCACACGTGTTATGATGAGGTCATCCCACAGGGATTTGTTCACACACGTTATGAGTTCATCCCACAGGGATTTGTTCACACGTTATGATGAGTTCATCCCACAGGGATTTGTTCACACGTGTTATGATGAGGTCATAAAGTTACATGTTTTAATTTTTACTACCGATATTGTTGTATCGGTGGTTAGATTTTGTAGTGCCGTATACGTTACAGGATATTACCGTAATCTCCAGCGAAGCATGTTGAGAAAGTATAAATATTTCTGAAAAAGTTAAACAAACATTTTAGTAAAACGAGGAAAACAAAATGAACTCAAGGGCAAAATTGGCACACTTTTGAAGTATCTTTCTGTACTTTTTTTTTTTTTTCTCTCAAACATGTTCTATTTTTCACACCATAAGAAAAGCCCGTAGATTTATTGCTTAGTACCCGTGTGGCATGCCGTACAGTTCCATATAACAGAATACTTACTGCTCGTGCGCCATGCTGTGAAGTTCCATATATCACCTTACATTCTACTTTCTAACGGAGTGGGTGGTGGGGGTGGTGGTGGCTGGTGGCCGAGTAGTCTAAAGCGCTCGCCTTTTCTGATCATTGCCATCTCACCCACTGTCCGCGTGGGTTCGAGTCTCGCTCTCGGCTAATATGGGTAAGTGAGAAAGCTGGCAGTACCTTCACGTGGGTCGATGGTTTTATCGTAGTTTTCCTCCACCAGTTTTACAGGCCATCATATATAGCCTATTTTGCGCTGGTACATGGCATTAATCCCAAAACAAAAACTTTCTACTCGTGTGCATTGCTCTAAAGTTCCACATACCACATTGTGGTCAGTAAAACTTGCCATCATTACGTTTGTATTCCCACTTCTTCCGGTGAACCTTTAAACGGTTATCGCTTGTTTCCCTAATGATGTACAACGAAAACAATCAGCACGCTTGCGTTCCGTTTCCTGCCCTGGACATGCATGCTGACTGTGCTTGGAAGTATCGCTACAACACGATTCAATATCATACACGTGATACACCGCATGGAACATACAATGAAGCCAACGTTTTAAGAGTTTTATTCGCCTCATGCAACATATCCTTCAGTTCAAATGTACCCTTTTGGGTTTACACAAAATTGCCCAACAAAATTTTCCCATGCGAACAGATAGTAGGGAAAGAGAGGGTTTTGATGAGCGTTGTTTGTATCATTTATTGAATTGTCTCTTTTCTTTGAAGTTTTGTATTGGGACTTTATCAGATCTCGTCGTATCTGAAAATATCCAGCACTATCATGTAGTAGATCCTTTAAAAAATCCCAAACAATGATACAGTGAAACAATGTCGCTGAGCGTCTAAGATGACAACGTACTCTCTATATCATGACAGAATAACCAGCAGGACATGCCCCCCCCCAAAAAAAAATAATAAAAAAAAAAATTGGTGAAATTCATGTTGTACTGACATGCTATATAACATAATTATGTGATAAACCGTGCTGTGAGAAACTTACTAGATACACAATTTTAAGTTAAGGTTAATCTAGGATGCTGATGGAACCACACACACACACACACACACACACACCAAAGTGACCCCATATCTAGCTTTCTTTGAGGTACGATCGACCAATACTATGAACCTACGACAATAAAAAAATTTATTTCGACTTGTCGGAATACACTAAATATACTAGACCAATAAATGGCATTTAATTTGGAATATACTAAATATGCTAGACCAATGAATATCATTTTATTTGGAACAAATAAACTATACTGGACCAATAAATAGCATTTTATTTGGAATATACCAAATATACTAAACCAATAAATAACATTTGTATTTATGTTCTGAATATAATAAACATACTAGACACGCAAACATTTAATAACGTTAAACATTTTAAGAGTTACAGAACCTTTGGGTAGCAAGTATCTGTCATATGACCACGGACCTGAAAATATTCTCTTCAACTATGCAGTCTATCAAATTCGAATTCCTCCACAATGAATCCAGTTTACGTGCAGGATATCGATTAGTGGCTACAAATAGAATAATTGAACGCAAAAAAGAAGGCCTGATGCCGACAGACAGATTACCTAGTTTGTGGTTTTACGTTAATCTTGTGTGAATATTTGCATCTTTGATAAATCACGTTTATACAATACTTAATATCACTGAAAAGTCAAAATGCCCGAGGTACGCTATAGTGTTAACAAAGAAGCTATAGCAGGGTGCTGGACCCTGCTGCCCTTATAATTATCTCTCCACTCCTTACTTAGTGAGATATAAATTTTTTTTTTTTTTTTTTTTTTCCAGCTAGATATTGATCATTACATGAGAATATTTGCAGTTTATCTGAGACGTATTAATATTGCCAGTTGTATGCATACGAAACATATTTGCTTCTCTGTAAGTAGCAATGTAACGTCAATATGCCATGCCATGCCTCTTTAATGCCTTGCCCTGTCTCTTCAATACAATGCCCTGCCGTGCCTCTTTAACGCCACGCCCTGCCGTGCCTTTTTTAAAGCCACGCCCTGCCGTGCCTCTTTAACGCCACGCCCTGCCACGCCTATTTAACGCCACTCTGTCCTCTTTTAGAATCTGGAAGAAATCCTAACAATAAATACCTGTCCTTTTCATCTTTTAAGCATTTTGTAATTCGCTTGAATCAAAGTTATATATCTCATAAAAATAGAATAATTTCCGTAAAGGAAATCTGCTAGGAACGCAGGTAACACCATAATTAACGATGATTGGAGATTTCTTTTGTTCTCCGCCATTTGTAACAGGGTGATTGACAGATACGATCCGCTCAAAAGTAGACAAACACACAAAAAAGCACAGTGAAAAGAAATGCTATTCTTTGCGTGTGTTTTCTGTTAGTAGTGATCCGATCACAGTGTTGCTGAGTGCAAACGTTTGCCCTAGTAAGAGGGAAAATTTTGTATCGGAGGGTTTCAAAGTAACTCTAGAGTACTCAGGTCTCACTGGATAGTTTCGTATTTTGACACCTCCCTAATTTTTAAGGTAGAAGGCATGAACCTAATTATCATAATCCTAGCGTTTATAAATTCACACAGAAGCTAAATCTGTAATGTGGTTTAGATTTACTTTTGAGTTAGGCTTGCAAATGGGTTGGCTTGTTTGGTGACTGCCTGTCACAGTTATACTAGCATTGGAGATCAAATGCGTAACTTGGGCTGCAAATGAATAGCCGACTTGGCTTACGTATTTATGTATGTCTGCTACAGCGGTAAATATCTAAAAATCGAGATGGTTGAGGGGTGATGAAAATGCCAATTTGTTATAGTACTAGTGAACTTTTATTCATGCATAAGGCACATACTGATTCCTTTAGCTGCCTTGTCACAGGAAAATATTCAAAATAGCTCTTTGCTGTCAAAAATGAATGTAAAAAAGAGGGGTTGGTGGCAGTGTTGGTTCAGTATAAAAGCCACCAGTTGTATAAGGAATTAACCTGATTGCCGCAGTCAAAATCTCACATACCTGCTTTCTACAAAAATCATTAGTTTGTTTTTAGTTGTATCTTCAGTGTAAAATTATTCTCATTTTTCTGCAATAGGTCATTGTCGGATGAAAATTCACCAGATAATCAGTCTCAGGAAACGTTCCCACAAAGCAAAACCCTGTGCTATCATTATTCTTGCATGATCAGTAATACTAAAAGCAAAAGGAAAACATATCCATAATACACAAGTGTTCTAGCGCTGTTGACACATGATTAACGTTACTAAATTCTTAAATATCCACTGTTCAGATCAGCTTACTGAACAAGCGCTACTTTAAATTGTGACCAAGTTGAAACCTTGCCACGGATATTTTTAAAGATGGCAAAGGCGTTCTGACCTAATTTCAATTATCAAATTCTCTTCCTCCTTCTCCCCCAGCAACGACGAAATCATACATTCTTCCACTTTTAGTCTTTTGACACCGCATCCATCGTGTTTACTATTATCTGCAATTGCGTGAGCCTCCCGTGCAGTCAGTATAAGCAAAGGAACAATCTCCTCGCTTTGCAAAATAAAAATAAAAATTCCATTTTCGAGTAAAGCTTACGTCACAAAAAGAGCATGCGTCTAACCATACCAAACATGGCCGATCATGTTAGCATCTTCTTTTGTTTCTTTTTGATGACGGGTACACGATTACTGACTGCTGTAAAAATTTTCGTCACCATTCCTAATCCTGTTATTCCACTGTCCGTCTGTATTGTATCGTATCCTAAATCGATGGGTACAAACGAGCTAAACTTCCTGCTGTTAACATCTCGCAGGATGGAAATTACTAATTTCTACCCCTTAACGACCTACCATTTAATATTCTGAGAGGTTGAATAGTGGACTGGATTTGTTTCTAATAGCTTGAAAAAAGAAGATATTCTTGACCTTGTTTGTGAAGATACATTATATCCATTATGCGAGTTTTAAAACAACACCACATGCAAAGGAAATCCTAACTCCCTCCCTGGAAAATTAAATGATCAGTCTCAGTTTAAACGGTTGCAGAATAAATCTGACTTTAAGGTGCGAAAAATCAAAGTTAAACGTACACAGAATTTCATCTGGATAATGTTTTATTATCTTAACCTCAAGCAGACGACTTACGTGTCAGAAAGCGAAATCTGTGTGTGATCTGTGGAGGCGAGCGCCATAATCCACTCAGCGGCCACACAAGGTTGCCGTTTTGATAAGAAGATATTTAAAATTATTTCTATTAATATTTCTGCTGTGAATATTTGACATCAGATAGGAATTGTTTGTACAAGTCAGATTGGCACTTGGTAGAAGTCAGATTGGCACTGTTTGTAGAAGTCAGACTGGCACTGTTGTAGAAATCAGATTGGCATCATTTGTAGAAGTCAGAATGGCATTGTTTACAGAAGTTAGATCGGCACTTTTTGAAGAAATCTCATTTACATTAATCACAGAAGTTGTTGTTGTAGTTGTTGTTGTTGTTGTGGGGCTTAACGCCAAATTTCAGCACACGATAGGCTATACATGGCGGCCAGTATTAATGGTGGAGGAAGAAACCGGGAAATCCGCGGAAAGAACCACCTACCCACGAGAAGCTACTGGCAAGCTTTCTCACATATCCACATTCGCCGAATCTTAGACTCGAACCCACGCAGACAGAGGTGAGATGGCAGTGATCCGTAACGGAGAGCGCTTTAGACCACTCGGCCACTCGGGGCCCCTAATCATAGAAGTCAGAGTGGCATTGTTTGTAGAAGTCAGAATGGCATTGTTTGTAGAAGTCAGAGTGGCATTGTTTGTAGAAGTCAGAATGGCATTGTTTGTAGAAGTCAGAATGGCATTGCTTGTAGAAGTCAGAGTGGCATTGTTTGTAGAAGTCAGAATGGCATTGTTTGTAGAAGTCAGAGTGGCATTGTTTGTAGAAGTCAGAATGGCATTGTTTGTAGAAGTCAGAATGGCATTGCTTGTAGAAGTCAGAGTGGCATTGTTTGTAGAAGTCAGAGTGGCATTGTTTGTAGAAGTCAGAGTGGCATTGTTTGTAGAAGTCAGAGTTGCATTGTTTGAAGAAGTCAGAGTGGCATTGTTTGTAGAAGTCAGAGTTGCATTGTTTGTAGAAGTCAGAATGGCATTGTTTGTAGAAGTCAGAATGGCATTGTTTGTAGAAGTCAGAGTTGCATTGTTTGTAGAAGTCAGAGTGGCATTGTTTGTATAAGTCAGAGTGGCATTGTTTGTAGAAGTCAGAGTTGCATTGTTTGTAGAAGTCAGAGTGGCATTGTTTGTAGAAGTCAGAGTGGCATTGTTTGTAGAAGTCAGAGTGGCATTGTTTGCAGAAGTCAGAATGGCATTGTTTGTAGAAATCAGAGTGGCATTGTTTGTAGAAGTCAGAGTGGCATTGTTTGTAGAAGTCAGAATGGCATTGTTTGTAGAAATCAGAGTGGCATTGTTTGTAGAAGTCAGAGTGGCATTGTTTGTAGAAGTCAGAGTGGCATTGTTTGTAGAAGTCAGAGTGGCATTGTTTGTAGAAGTCAGAATGTTTTTTGTAGAAGTCAGAATGGCATTGTTTGTAGAAGTCAGAATGGCATTGTTTGTAGAAGTCAGAATGGCATTGTTTGTAGAAGTCAGTTTAGCAGTATCTGTAGAAGTCAGATTGGCATTGTTTGCACAAGTGACATTCGCGTTGTTTAAATGTCAGATTGGCATTGTTTGCACAAGTCACATTCGCGTTGTTTAAATGTCAGATTGGCATTGTTTGCACAATTCACATTCGCGTTGTTTAAATGTCAGATTGGCATTGTTTGCACAATTCACATTCGCGTTGTTTAAATGTCAGATTGGCATTGTTTGCACAAGTCACATTCGCGTTGTTTAAATGTCAGATTGGCATTGTTTGCACAAGTCACATTCGCGTTGTTTAAATGTCAGATTGGCATTGTTTGCACAAGTCACATTCGCGTTGTTTAAATGTCAGATTGGTATTGTTTGCACAAGTCACATTCGCGTTGTTTAAATGTCAGATTGGTATTGTTTGCACAAGTCACATTCGCGTTGTTTAAATGTCAGATAGGCATTGTTTGCACAAGTCACATTCGCGTTGTTTAAATGTCAGATTGGTATTGTTTGCACAAGTCACATTCGCGTTGTTTAAATGTCAGATTGGCATTGTTTGCACAAGTCACATTCGCGTTGTTTAAATGTCAGATTGGCATTGTTTGCACAAGTCACATTCGCGTTGTTTAAATGTCAGATTGGTATTGTTTGCACAAGTCACATTCGCGTTGTTTAAATGTCAGATTGGTATTGTTTGCACAAGTCACATTCGCGTTGTTTAAATGTCAGATAGGCATTGTTTGCACAAGTCACATTCGCGTTGTTTAAATGTCAGATTGGTATTGTTTGCACAAGTCATATTCGCGTTGTTTAAATGTCAGATTGGTATTGTTTGCACAAGTCACATTCGCGTTGTTTAAATGTCAGATAGGCATTGTTTGCACAAGTCACATTCGCGTTGTTTAAATGTCAGATTGGTATTGTTTGCACAAGTCACATTCGCGTTGTTTAAATGTCAGATTGGCATTGTTTGCACAAGTCACATTCGCGTTGTTTAAATGTCAGATTGGCATTGTTTGCACAAGTCACATTCGCGTTGTTTAAATGTCAGATTGGTATTGTTTGCACAAGTCACATTCGCGTTGTTTAAATGTCAGATAGGCATTGTTTGCACAAGTCACATTCGCGTTGTTTAAATGTCAGATTGGCATTGTTTGCACAAGTCACATTCGCGTTGTTTAAATGTCAGATTGGCATTGTTTGCACAAGTCACATTCGCGTTGTTTAAATGTCAGATTGGTATTGCTTATATAATTCATATTGGCATTGCTTATAGACGTCAGATTTGCATTATTTGCTTAAGTCACATTGGCACTGTTCAGATACGTCAAAGCGGCATTGCCTGTATAAATAACATTGACATTGTTTATAGGAGTCAGATTGGCATTGCTTGTAGAATTCAGACTGGCATTGTTTGCATAAGTCACATTGACATTGTTCATAGAAAGAGGCATTGCTTGTGTAAGTCAGATTTGCGTTGTTTATAGAAGTCCGATTGGCATTGCTTGTATAAATCACATTGGCATTTTTTTAAATAAGTTAGAAAGTCCTTCTTACCTGATACGTAAACACGTTCCGTTAAAATTTGTTAAATTCGGTTTAGCCGTTTCGGAAAATAAATTATTTCAGTATTTTATTTGTGTTTTTTGTAGCGGCAGTTATTGGCTGATCTGCATCATGTGTACAGAATCCTTCATATCAAAATATTTCCTGTCACATTCGGCGCTTTTTGTGTGAAGTCCTTGAGAGGTTCTTCTATTAGTAGTAACAGTGGTTATGTTTGATCGTGGATTGGTACAAACACGAAACCCCTTCTTGCCATGATGCTTTCTGTCAAAGCAGGTCAATTTCTGGAGCGCAATGTTTTAAAAGTTTCTATTTTTGGTTACTGTAGCCACATTTGATGGCAAATTGGTTTCATCTGTACAGATATGAAAGTCATTCACGCCAGAAAGCTCTGTAACGAATTTGGTCAAATTCTGTTGAGCAGGTCTTGAGATATCGATAACACGTGTTAGTTTTAAGTAATGGGATCCATATTTGGTGGCGGGTCAGCAATAATTGCATCAGCTTGAAACATGTCATGCCAAGATGCCTTCTGTTATGTCTGACAAAAGTTTACGGAGCGGTTTTTGAGTTGTTTAAAGATTTGTCTTTGCTTTAGTAACAACGGCTATGTTTGATGGGCGATGGGAACTATCTGTAACACACAAAAGCTAATTATACATTAAGGATGTCTCCTGTCAAATTTTGTTTGCGATCTGCACAGAGAGTTCTGAAAAAAGACATTTACATTGTTTTAGTAACGACGACCATATCTGATGGCATATAGGCATAATTTGTATAATGTGAAAGCAATCATACCAGAACGTTTTCTGTCAATTTGTGCTTCAACTTCTGTTAAGGTTTGCTTTTTATTGTTGAGAATTTGTTTGCATTGTTAGTAACAACAGTCATATTCAATGGCGGATTAACATCATTGTAAAGAACTGAAAGGCAGTTATACCTAGATATGCTTGTTACGTCTGGCTGAAGCTGGATTTTTGTTCTTTCAGAAGACGTTGAAAATAATTGTTGATGGACGACGCAGGTAGGGCCGTACCATAAGCTCACTTGGCCTGACAGACAGATAAACTCCTATAATATCTTAAAGAAACTAAGTGAGAAAACTTTGACATGATTTGTCACTGCCTGTGAAATAAGTTAAATAACAATGTAAGCCACACTAACCAAAATGCAAAACCCAGACTATGTTACTGAGGTGGTTATATAGGTCACACTGATATAATTTTCGTGGCTGGTTTGTACTCATGAAGATGCACAAATAATAATCGAGCATGAACAGTGCAAATAATGACCCACATGTGGTGATTTTCATAGCATTAAAATTTATCACAAATGAACATAACAAATAATGATGCACTGAAATTTCAAGAATAAAATTAGTGAGAAAGATTGCTATCACGTTATGGTAAGTAATGCCTTCCAAAAGGAATAAATACATCCATACGCCACGGTAAGTAATGCCTTCCAAAAGGAATAAATACATCCATACATCACTGGCACAGAGCTTAATGCAGAAAATACACATAAATCACTAGATTAAAAAAGTCAGTTACCTACTTTTGCTCATGGTGAGTAGTGTCCTACATGATGAATAAAACCCACCTAGTTTCATTACTGTATGCAAAAGTGTTAATACAAAATGCAAGAGTTTAACATAATGTCTAGTGTGAAATGTAGGTCACTGGGACCTACTTTTGTCCACAGAATGTAGTGCACTTAAAAAAGACAGAATACATCATCAGAATTCATGACTCAACATACAACCATGGGACCCCAGGCAGCAGAGTGATCTAAGGCATTAACCTTTACAGATCACCGACATCTCACATGTTTTCACGGGGTAAGAGAATAAGGCCCAGCCAGTGTGAGAATACTTGCCAGTAACTTCCTGTGGGTTCGTGGTTCTTACCAGGGTTATTCTGGGTTCTTCCTCCACCAGTTATACTGGCTGCCATGTATAGCCTATTATGTGCTGAAAAATGGTGTTACACCCATAAAATTTGACAAACCATCAACAGTTTCAGAATAATAGAGCTAACTGCAAAAAATATAATGCTGACAACTATATGAATACCATAAAAACAATTACTCCTGTCTTCCATATGTTTTGCGGGTGCGACAGAAACTTACAGTATTGTAGCACAAAGACATTACAGATGAAGCAGATTTGATCACCTATAGTGGAAAAGTGGTAGATCTGTCTCGCCCGTGTTTTCAGGTATGAAAAAACTTAAAACACAGTACTGTAGCACAAAGGCGTTGGATGAAGCAAATGCCATCACTGCCTGTGGAAGAGTGGTATATCTGTCTTCTCTATGTTTTGCAAATGATACGGAAACTTCCTCAACAGCATTGTAATAAAAGCCAATGCCATACATTTTTGAAAAACCTGAATTTTGAAGTTCTGCAGCAACTGAGAAAACTTGAAAATCAATTCATGTATTTTACTGATCATTATTGCATCAGTTCTGAAAAAAAGTTGTGCTAGCTTCCGCTTCACATTGTTGCTGATACGATATATCTGTTTTTATTTTTCTCTCAAATGTGAAAAATAACAACAGGCCCTCAAAGGGACTGATGTTTTACTTGCCAAAAAGAATTTCCAGGTATTCACGGTAAGATTTCTTCTTTTAACATTTGTGTGTTGAAGCAGTGACATTCTTCAGCAACAAGTTTTCAAATTAGCTGCATGGGATGTCAGTCATACACTGTTTTTATTTAAGAACAACAAGATATAATTTCGGAACAACAAGACATGATAAGGTGTCTCCTGGTGGAAACTGTTGATATGACTTTACATTCTGGAGAAGGAATAATAATAATAAAAAAAATTCAAAATATCTCCCCACATTGGATATCAGATTGGTACCATTTCTATTTAGGACTAACCTGATGCCATAAGAGGACTTTTGGTGAAGCACAATATTGATATGACAAGCCATCTAGGAGAAGCAAGATGGATAACATGGTGACCATACTAGAAGTTAGACCATTATCATTCAGGACTAGTTAGACATCATAACAATTCTTTCAGTGAAAAAACAATGCGGATTATGACCATTCATTCTGAAGTAGTGATCCCAAGATTTTTCAATATTGCAACAGTGGAGGCCATACTTGTTGCTCGATCGGCACCATTTTTATTCTAGACCAACAAGACATCACAAGTCATTTAGTAAAAACTCCATGCTGCCATAACCATCCAGTCAGAAAAAGTAGTGATAACAAGATGTTTAAGATGGTATGGTTGAACCATTTTCATTTAGGACCAACTAGATATCATAACATCTTCTGCTCAAAATACCTCATGGCGATATTAATTTTTGTCCTGAAGGAACAGTGATTACAAGATTTTCAAGATGGCCATAATGTGCCATACTGTTTTTGGATCAACACTATTTTCAAGATGGCCATAATGTGCCATATTGTTTTTGGATCAACACTATTTTCAAGATGGCCATAATGTGCCATATTGTTTTTGGATCAACACTATTTTCAAGATGGCCATAATGTGCCATACTGTTTTTGGATTAACACTATTTTCAAGATGGCCATAATGTGCCATACTGTTTTTGGATCAACACTATTTTCAAGATGGCCATAATGTGCCATACTGTTTTCGGATCAACACTATTTTCACTCAGGAACAACTAGACATCATAAGAAGTCTTTAAGTGAAAACCAATAATTCATATGACCATCCATTCACAAGGCCATAAAAAAAATCAAGATGGATGAAGTGGCGGCCACATTTGATGTCGGCTTGGCACCATTTTTATTTAGAGCCAACTAATCTTCTAGTGAAAATGCTGGATGGTCAAAATTGATTATAAATTGCAACAGATTCTTTGGAGGCACTGTTCACAGCTGCAAGCAAAAGTTTAAGAGTAGCAATCATATACGTGTTTTATGGCATCATTTATGTAAGAGTAGTAATCATACATGTGTTTTATGGCATCAATTGTGTAAGAGTAGTAATCATGTGTTTTATGGTATCAATTATGTACGAACAGTAATCACAATGCAGTGTTACATGTACTCTAATGCAGTGCTACATACACTTTAATGCAGAGTTGCATGTACACTAATGCAGTGTTGCATGTACACTATTACAGTGTTGCATGTACTCTACTGCAGTGTTGCATGTACACTAATGCAGTGCTACATACACTTTAATGCTGAGTTGCATGTACACTAATGCAGTGTTGCATGTACTCTACTGCAGTGTTGCATGTACTCTAATGCTGTGTTGCCTGTACACTAATGCAATGTTGCATGTACTCTAATGCAGTGTTGCATGTACACTAATGCAGTGCTACATATACTTTAATACTGTTGCATGTACTCTACTGCAGTGTTGCATGTACACTAATACAGTGTTGCATGTACTCTAATACAGTGCTACATACACCTTAACATAGTGTTGAATGTACACTAATGCAATGTTGCATGTACTCTAATGCAGTGCTACATACACTTTAATGCAGTGTTGCATGTACACTAATGCAGTGTTGCATGTACACTAATGCAGTGTTGCATGTACTCTACTGCAGTGTTGCATGTACACTAATGCAATGTTGCATGTACTCTAACGCTGTTGCATGTACACTAATGCAGTGCTACATACTTTAATGCTGAGTTGTATGTACACTAATGCACTGTTGCATGTATTCTACTGCAGTGTTGCATGTACACTAATGCACTGTTGCATGTATTCTACTGCAGTGTTGCATGTACACTAATGCAGTGCTACATGCACTTTAATGCTGTGTTGCAAGTACACTAATGCAGCTCTACATACACTTTAATGCTGTGTTGCATGTACACTAATGCAGTGTTGCATGCACTCTAATGCTGTGCTACATACACTTCAATGCAGTGTTGATGTACACTAATGTAGTGCTGCATGTACTCTAATGCTGTGCTACATACACTTCAATGCTGTATTGCATGTCAATAATGCAGTGTTTAATGTACACTAATTCTGTGTTGCATGTATTTTAAGGCTGTGTTGCATGTACTTTAATGCAATCTTACATACATTTTAATGCTGTGTTACATACTCTTTAATTGTGCATTACACTATAATGCTGTTTTACATATTCTTTAATGCTGTGTTGCATGTACTCTAATGCCATGGTACATAATCTGTAATGGTATTCAATGCACTGGATTTTATCAGATTTTGAAGAGTACGACATACAAATATTTTAAAAGTAATTTCCATCTTTCCCTACATCATTTTATACCAAACTGAAATGTTGTCTTTATTTTACGTCTATGGAGACAACAGAGTGTAAAACAATGAAAGCTTTATAAATCTTTTATATTAGTCTGTACAGAATTGACAAAAAAATTTCCACAGCTTCATGTTATGTAAACATATAATTTATTTTCACAGCAGAAACAAAAGCAGCTGCTAAAATAAATATAAAACCATTCAGCACTCAACACTATGAAATATTATCAAATAACAAATTTAGCAGAAGTACAAAACAAAATTTTCTTTTGAACCTGTACAATTAAAATAAACCATCTATACTTGCAAGTCTAACTGCAAACAACACAGACCCTGATCTGCCACTGCATTATACACTGGCAGGACTAACTGCAAACAACACAGACCCTGATCTGCCACTGCATTATACACTGGCAGGACTAACTGCAAACAACACAGACCCTGATCTGCCGCTGCATTATACACTGGCAGAACTAACTGCGAACAACACAGACCCTGATCTGCCATTGCATTATACACTAGAAGGTCTCCATTGCTTGTTCTACAGGCTGCAGAGATCTAGATCTGCCAGCATATTATGCCATGGTTAGTCTGGGTCTGTGCAGGTTTCATTTGGACTCAACTTATAAGCAAGTATAAACAGTACAGGTTTTACTTAAAATATGTTTAAAAAATATTGGTTGGCAGCTAAGCCGAGATAAACATTTATGTTGTGATACTTCAGCATTAGCATTATTACGATGCTTTCAATTTATCTACAACTCCTTATCCTCTTAAATTACTTTTTCTTGGGATAACATCAGAATACTTGGTAGAGAGAATAATACCCTCAGGAGAAAAATAAGGGAAGCTATTGAAATCATGGAAGGGGTGCCAGTGTTGAACTGTAATTCTGAAGTGGGACTTTCTGCCCTTGTACAGAAGGATTTTGCCTTGTGATCAACAGTTAGTTGATCATGTGATTCCAGTCCAGAAGTCATTCCTCTCATGAAGACTTTGTGAAAAGGTCGAAAGCTCAGGAGTCAAAAACTTACTTTGCTATAGAAATGCATCTTTATTTAGTCTCATACAACTCTCTATCTTCCTAAACGACTTGGTAGCATCAGTGTTATTGGAATGCTCTCAGTCTATTTACAACACCATACCATCCTAAATGACTTGGTGGCATCAGTGATATTGAAATGCTCTCACTCTATCTTATAATACCATTTCCTCATAAATTACTTAATGGCATCAGTGATATTGGAATGCTCTCACTCTATCTACAACACCATATCCTCATAAATTACTTGGTGGCATCAGTGATATTGAAATGCACTCACTCTATCTATAATACCATTTCCTCATAAATTACTTAATGGCATCAGTGATATTGTAATCCTCCAAGGCCATCTGCAAGACCATATCATCCTAAATTACTTAGTGGCATCAGTGATATTGGAATGCTCTCAGGCTGTCTACAACACCATATCCTCCTAAATTACTTAGTGGCATCAGCGATATTGGAATGCTCTCAGGCTGTCTACAACACCATATCCTCCTAAATTACTTAGTGGCATCAGTGATATTGGAATGCTCTCAGGCTGTCTACAACACCATATCCTCCTAAATTACTTAGTGGCATCAGTGATATTGGAATGCTCTCAGGCTGTCTACAACACCATATCCTCCTAAATTACTTAGTGGCATCAGTGATACTGGAATGCTCTCAGGCTGTCTACAACACCATATCCTCATAAATTACTTAGTGGCATCAGTGATACTGGAATGCTCTCAGGCTGTCTACAACACCATATCCTCCTAAATTACTTAGTGGCATCAGTGATACTGGAATGCTCTCAGGCTGTCTACAACACCATATCCTCCTAAATTACTTAGTGGCATCAGTGATATTGGAATGCTCTCAGGCTGTCTACAACCCATATCCTCTTAAATTACTTTGATGGATCTTGGCATTTATCTTGTCTATATAGTAAATATATACAAGAGGGCAAGTAGGCAAAGGTTTTCTATGTAAAAATTCAAATGACTCCAACTTTTGATTTCCTGACCACCCCAAAAAGGCATGAGGTGTTATCCAGTATTTATGCACTTAACTGCCAGCATTGTTCTCCTATTTCTTGAAAGCAAAATTGCTAAAGGCACAACAGTAATCAATGAAGTCACAATTATTTGAACTTCGTATTTCTTCATGAAAAATATGTACTTAGGACAGTCAAATATAATTGACTTTTTCTCACAACCTTTTATAATCATTGAAATAAAGTTAACACTGGATAGACAGCAAAGAACTCTATGACTGCAATCATGGTATCTGTCAAACATTTATTGCACTCAAGTCAATAATATATAGAAGTGTAAATTAGTTGCGAAAGGCTCCATTTAATGCAGCTTTACGAATCAGCTCCTTCAACACATGTTCATCTAACTTGGTGAAAGCTTCGGTCTGCGTGACAGCTGTCATGTGATTCAAGGCAAATCTGAAGCAAATATCTTCCAACTCCTGAAGTAGAGAAAATTTGGATTCAGCACAAAGTGTTGATAAAATGAAGACAATCTCACAATTGTATATTACAGTAATATTTCAACATCCTATATCACAGCAGTGGGGATTTGTTTGCTTTTTATGCATTTGCTTAAAATCTCAACTCACGCCGTTGATTAAAAAATTAGTTCAAGTTTTTAAAAATTTGATGCCAAACAATAAAAAAAATCAAAAAGACTTTTGCTGTTATGAGTTAATGTGTATATGTGTGAATAAGAGAAATGGATTATATAATAATATGTCTGTGCATAAAATCAAGTCTACCATAGTGGACTTCTTTGAAGCGATAATTATGGTGTGTTCCAATGGTTATGGAGAGAGATGGAGAGGTTACATGGCAATTATAATCTTTGTTTCAAATTAATATTGTGGTCTTCCTTGTGTAGAAGGTGGCATGTTATATTTCACCATCAATTAACACCTCTACAGAAAATATTAATTCCTATATTACATTGATTGTCACATAATACTCAAAACCACATGGCTATGCTGAGCTATTACATAAAAATAATAATAATAATAATAATGAGGACTTTGTATAGCACCTAATCTTTAGAAGCTCTAAGCGCTTTACAACATTTGACAACACTTAAAAAACATATATAATGATATGATTACAAAAATAAAAACAAAGACCACAAAATTAGAAAACAGGAAACATGCTGTAAATATTTAAGGTAAGGAAACATTATTAGGTCTTTAAGTCTGCTCTTACAGTTGAAATAGGTGAGTTTTAAGAGCGCTCTTGAATGAGATCACTGTGTCTTTGTGTCTAAGTTCAGTGGGCCATTCGTTCCACATTGCTGGGCCCTGGTATGCAAAAGAACGTTGTCCATATGATTGCATTTTCATAGTGGGAATAATGAGAATACGAGTGTCAGAAGAGGAGTGTAAGCATCTGCTGGTGTGTACACATGGGTGAGGTTGGATAGGTATGTTGGACATGCAAATTAAATGTGCCTAGATTTTGTGTTCAACTATCAATAGCTTGACTACTATCCAGGTAGTCTAGTAAAGGTCAGACTGAGTGTTTTTATTATCCAGGTAATTCTAGTAAAGGTCAGACTGAGTGTTTTTATTATCCAGGTAATTCTAGTAAAGGTCAGACTGAGTGTTTTTATTATCCAGGTAATTCTAGTAAAGGCAAGACTGAGTGGTTTTACAATCCTGGTAATTCTAGTAAAGGTCCAATTGGGGGATCGATGGTTATACTAAGTAATTCTAGTAAAGGCCAGATCAGGAGAGCGATGGTTATACTAAGTAATTCTATTAAAGACCAGATCAGGAGAGCGATGGTAATACTAAGTAATTCTAGTAAAGGCCAGATCAGGAGAGCGATGGTTATACTAAGTAATTCTATTAAAGGCCAGATTGGGAGATCGATGGTTATACTATGTAATTCTAGTAAAGGCCAGATTGGGAGATTGATGGTAATACTAAGTAATTCTAGTAAAGGCCAGATCAGGAGAGCGATGGTTATACTAAGTAATTCTATTAAAGGCCAGATTCGGAGATTGATGGTAATACTAAGTAATTCTAGTAAAGGCTAGATCAGGAGAGCGATGGTTATACTAAGTAATTCTATTAAAAGACAGATTTAGAGCAACTGTGATCATATTAGTGAGGCTAATAGTAGGCAAATGAGGTTTCCAGTGGGAAATGAAATTAATAACAGCTGATGGTTGAAATATGGAAAGTACAAATGGTAAATGCATTTAAACAATGATGAACACACACATTTTGCTTCACACCTTTTGGAGATCTACTCTGCCTCTCTATGATGGATAAGTGTGATGGATGGTCATTCTAAGTGTAATAGATGGTCATTCTGAATGTGATGGATGGTCATTCTAAGTGTTATCGATGGTCATTATAAGCATGGTCTTGTGAACACAATGGATAGGTGTAATGCATGGTCATTCTAAGTGTGATGCATGGTCAGTTCAAGTGATGGATGGTCATTCTAAGTGTGATGGATGGTCATTCTAAGTGCTATGGATGGTAATTTTAAGTGTAGTCTTGTGAACACAATGAATAGGTGTGATGCATGGTTATGCTAAGTGTGATGCATTGTCATTATAAAAGTGATAGATGGTCATTCTAAGTGTTATGGATGGTCATTATAAGTGCTATGGTCATTATAAATGTGGTCTTCTGAACATAATGGATAAGTGTGATGGATGGTCATTCTAAGTGTGATGGATGGTCATTCTAAGTGTGATGGATGGTTATTCTAAGTGTAATGGATGGTCATTCTAAGTGTTATGGATGGTCATTCTAAGTGTTATGGATGGTCATTATAAGTGCTATGGTCATTATAAATGTGGTCTTCTGAACATAATGGATAAGTGTGATGGATGGTCATTCTAAGTGTGATGGATGGTCATTCTAAGTGTGATGGATGGTCATTCTAAGTGTAATGGATGGTCATTCTAAGTGTTATGGATGGTCATTCTAAGTGTTATGGATGGTCATTATAAGTGCTATGGTCATTATAAATGTGGTCTTCTGAACATAATGGATAAGTGTGATGGATGGTCATTCTAAGTGTGATGGATGGTCATTCTAAGTGTGAGATGGTTATTCTAAGTGTGATGGATGGTCATTCTAAGTGTGATGGATGGTCATTCTAAGTGTGATGGATGGTCATTCTAAGTGTTATCGATGGTCATTATAAGCATGGTCTTGTGAACACAATGGATAGGTGTAATGCATGGTCATTCTAAGTGTGATGCATGGTCAGTTCAAGTGATGGATGGTCATTCTAAGTGTGATGGATGGTCATTCTAAGTGCTATGGATGGTAATTTTAAGTGTAGTCTTGTGAACACAATGAATAGGTGTGATGCATGGTTATTCTAAGTGTGATGCATTGTCATTATAAAAGTGATAGATGGTCATTCTAAGTGTTATGGATGGTCATTCTAAGTGTTATGGATGGTCATTATAAGTGCTATGGTCATTATAAATGTGGTCTTCTGAACATAATGGATAAGTGTGATGGATGGTCATTCTAAGTGTGATGGATGGTCATTCTAAGTGTTATGGATGGTTATTCTAAGTGTGATGGATGGTCATTCTAAGTGTGATGGATGGTCATTCTAAGTGTGATGGATGGTTATTCTAAGTGTGATGGATGGTCATTCTAAGTGTTATGGATGGTCGTTCTAAGTGTGATGGATGGTCATTCTAAGTGTGATGGATGGTTATTCTAAGTGTGATGGATGGTCATTCTAAGTGTTATGGATGGTCATTCTAAGTGTGATGGATGGTTATTCTAAGTGTGATGGATGGTCATTTGAAGTGTGAACACAATAAGGTAAACTTGGCTGATATGGATTCTATTCACACATCTGTACTGCTAGGTCAAAACAGAATATGACTGTAGGGTACTCCAATACAAGGTTTATTTGGTTAAGTGTTAGAACAGGACAAGACCATGAGGTTTGCTTGGGTCGTCGTAACATTTCTACCTCTACACCAAATAAACATTGTATAAGAAAGACACTAACCATGTAACTTATTTATCCTGCAACCTTAAAATAAAGACCCAAAAAATCAAAGACATTTCTCCATTTAATCTCCAGTTAGCTTTATTCTGGCTAATCACTGTGTGAATCTGAATATAAAATAGCTGTAACCTGGTGTGCACAGGATGTTTTTTGTTAAACAAGTTACATATATGTTCACTGACAGCTACTGCAGTATTTCTGAGGTGCTTTTATGATCAATGGCAGAAAAGCAGATATGTGTTCTGCTTCCTGAGGTCACACAAAGCAATAATGGTGTACTAAACCAAAACAGCTTAAGTTTACTGGATATAATGTATTGTCTGTATACAAGCTTTACTATTTGCAGGATAATAACTTTCACCATTCCATTAAATCACCACTGATGGACAGTGAATTACATAGGTCTGGACCACAGATGCATTTGATTTGCTTGGGATTTTTGTATAACTACTGACAGTTAATTACATCAGCCTGGACAACAGAAAGCACTCAATTTGCTTGGGAATTCTGTTGACTACTGACTGTCAGTTAATTATGCAGGCCTGGACTAAAGAATGTGTTTCACAGTTAACTACATAGGCCTGGACTACAGAAAGCATTTGTCCGACACTTAATTACACAAGCTGGACTACAGAATGCATTTGATTGACAGTTAATTCCATAGTCCTGGGCTACGGAATATCTTTAACTGACAGTAATTACATGGACCTGGACAATCAAATGTATTTGAAGGAAAGTTAATTACACAGGCCTCAACTACAGAATGCATTTGATTGACAGATAATTACATTGGCCTGGATTACACAACGCATTTGTTGATAGAAATTACATAGCCCTGGACTACAGAATGCATTGGATTGACGGTAATTACATGGGCATGGACTAAAGAATGCATTTGGTTGACAGTTATTTACATAGGCATGTACTAAAGAATGCATTAGATTGATACCTTAGAAAAGTTACTATCTTGCAAATCCAGTGCTCTCAGGCTAAAACCCTTTAACATAAAGTTATAAGTTATCTGTCCGCCTAGGTGGCAGTAAGAATGATCTCCCCTTGATTCAGTGATTTGTGTCAAATCCCATGAATTCATCAGTTACTACTGGAGCTGAAAGCACACTCTCCATATGGAGGCAACCGTGGCAAGGCTGGGTGGGTGTATGTGTGTATTATGATCATATTTTACAAGAACAAATTGGTTTCATCTTTAAATACATTACCCAATCATAATACCTTAGGAGTATAGATAAGTGGCGGAAGATACTTCCCCTTACCTTGGAGAGACCATCTCCAGTCCCCAAAGGTATTCTAGACAGCTTCTAGATAACAAGACTTGAGAACAGAGTCTTGTGCAGCCACATCCTTATGAAGCTGTCGAATACCCCAGGAATGTAACCTGTTGTGCCACTGCTATAGATCCCACCAGGTCATGTTGAGCCTTTTATGATAAAAGCTCAAAAAGTGGACTCAAAATCTCCATCCCACAGCATGGAAAATAAATCTCCATCCCACAGCATGGAAAATAAGAGAGAACAGTTTTGCTCAAATGCCAAGTTTGTGGCAACTGCCCTGACTTTGTGAGCTGAGATGTGAAGCAAATTCATTTGGTCAGAGTTATTTTCCAATCTATGGACTCAATAACCCATTTTATCCAGGACAAAAGTGTGCTGATATGTCTTCCTTTCCCTCTGTGACCAGTAAGAGGTGTCATCTCCCTTAATGCAATGGCTCAGTCCTTTACCAATACCACTTCAGAGCTTGTATTGGATCCTGCAGATATCCTTGAGATGAAGTGTCCAGAGTAGATAGGAATTCATTATAAAATTGTGATCCCCCATGAATGGGAGCCTGTTCTTGGCAATCAAAGCAGGGACCATCATGAGCTATACTGAAGCATCTTGTCGGAAACTCATTTAGTTTGGGTACACTGATAGAGCATGTATTTCATACATTCTGCCAGCCATTCATTAATACTATGAGGATGGAGGTCTTATATGAAAGGTGAACCAGTGAAGCTTCTGAGAATGGATCAAATGGGATCTTGTTCAGCCAGGTTAGTACCCATTATAGATTCCATTTTGGACAAAGAGCCAACATCACTAGACATGCATAATCAAACTTTGACAGAAGATTGGATAAGTCAATGCGTTGTCTGATACCTTCTCTTCCATGATGAACAGGGTGATAGTTGTGGAATGGTAGCCTTTAATTGTGACTGGTGTTGACTGTTTCTTGTCATAGTGTCATAGTAGGAAGTTATTGATGTACTAAGCCTGAAATGGTATAAAGTGTTCTTGTGCACACCAGTGTGGGAAAATATTCCATTTGCCTTTGTTTGCCTTCAACATGGCGGGCCATCTTGCCTGAGTAATTTCTCCACCATTGCTTGTCGGAACTTTTTGTTCCTGAGGGCTTGTTCAATAAGATCCAGAGATATAGCTTAAGCATCTCTGGGTTGGGATGAAACATCTGCCATTGTGGTTGTTTGTTCAGATGAAGAAATATCAATTTTCCTGGAGATCATGTTGCGAGATTGATGAGGACGTTGATCTAAGATTTTTCCCATTTGAGTGGAGCGATCAGGATGATGTGACCATCTAATTCTCTTGCTTTCTGTATCTGCCTGGGAACCAGAGGTGTTGGAAGGTAAGCATAAACATCTAGGCTGTTCTAATCTACAGAAAGAATTTTGACTGCTCAGGCCTTTGGATCCAGAACTGGCGAGACACTGGTAAAGAGTTTGGCATTCCACTTGCTGCAAATAGGTCCACCCTTCGTTGATCCGATCCATCACATACTGAGTGAAAACTGAGGGATCAAGACCCATTCTGCTTGACTATGTATTAATTTATTCTTCCAGGAATATGAGTCTGCTAATACATTTAGCAAGCCTGAAATATGATGAACTTGGATGTGAATTGTCAATGAAGACACCACCTTAGAAAATCCCAAACAAGAATACAAAGGTCTGGGTACTTGGTTCCATCTTGCTGTTTGAGTCACCTCAGTGTAGTTGTTGGACAGAAACAACTCGTATTCCATATATATTCTCCTGCCACCAAAGAAAAGCTTCAAATTGCTTTCATCTTGAGAATGTTGATACTTAAATGACTATCCATTGGCTTTCCAGAATGATGGAAGGATGTGTGTCCCCCAGTCATCTATGCTCGTATCCATACGGATTGTGATTTCTGTAGGTTGTACTTGCAAAGGTATCCCCAACGCGAGTCCAATGAGGTTTCCCAATCTTTATGATGGAACCTCATAGTGTGCGGATTGTTAAGAAGCTGGTCCAATGGGCAATGTTTGACCTCCATTTGCACAAAGAAGTTGGTCCAATGGGCAATGTTTGACCTCCATTTAGACAAAAGAATCATTTATAATGGGTACATTAGTAGAGACTAAGACGTCCACTGCTGCACTAAGCAAGCCCAGCAGGCAAAGAAATTCTGTTCCAAATTAAGCAATGAAGCCTCATTACCGATAGAGATATACTGTTACTTGAGTGTTGAACTCCAAACCTAGATGACCAAAATCCAATGACAGTATGAGGTCAGAGATGTCCAAGTTGATAAGGAAACTGATGTAAAGAAGGACAGCCACAAAGGATATCATGTTTTGCTCCAAGATATAACTCATCTGCTGTTTTTGTAGAATGTAGCCTTTGAAGGCAGATCACTGGAAGCCATGTAAATGGGGTTGTGAAGCCATATATCTTGCAAGTGCATACTGACTGCATAGTCTCTCTACTGGGTGGCATTTAGAACTAGTCATGGTGTTCCATCGTGAACCAAGGGGCCACAAATGTGTTGAGTGCACTTAGGTCATTAAGGCATTTACCAGAGTATGTTCAGCCAATCTGTTTAAGATATGGGTCATTCTAGAAACGACTTCCATGTATGTCCTTTGGGATTCATGGTGGGAGAAGATAAGCTGTTTTGCCTGTTGAAAGATTGCCATAAATACTAGATCCAACATAGATCTGAAGGCCATGACATTATGCATCAACTGTTGTGTATTGTTAAAAGACATCCAATGCATGCATACAGAGGATGGCTTTGTCATCCCCAAAAGTGTAATATCCTGATCCACTGCTGGGTATCCAAATGGAAAACTGGTCTGTGGGACTTGCCATCTAAAGTTTGAGGGAAGGAGTCTGTGAGAAAAAGCACCAGCTGAATGTTGGAATTTGTAAATGATGATGTAAACAGCCCAAAATGTCACCACCTGTGCCAGACTG
The DNA here is from genome assembly GCA_016617855.1 of Megalonaias nervosa. Taxonomy (NCBI): domain Eukaryota; kingdom Metazoa; phylum Mollusca; class Bivalvia; order Unionida; family Unionidae; genus Megalonaias; species Megalonaias nervosa. Next base: position 57,473 of record JAECUM010096110.1, on the reverse strand, counting down.
TGGAAGTAACTGAAAGTAGAGTTATCCTTTCGTCAATAATCAGCCAATACCAGAACTGTATACCAGACTGTACAGGGAGTAGGACAGAACTTCAATGGCAGAAGACAGAAAACTTCTTATGATGTTACTGACAGGCAATAGTCCAAGTAAAATACATACTGTCATTCCATACAAATGTCTTCACAAAATCTTGAAAATTGAACTTGATCTAGACCATCTTAATATAATGTTTCCAACCAAAATTGGTTTTAATCCACAAAGAAATTTAAGAGTTTCTAAGTAGACATGAAATTCATGATGGACTTGACATGATGTGAATCACACATTCAGAATAGCAACAAGTGTGATGCCATGACATGAAATAAAAATGAGATAGTGTTTTATAAACCTTTAATAAAATCACTTCATACATTAAAGATATTTCTGATTTCATTAAAAAGTTGAAGTCTATTCCATAGCTATCGGATAACTCAGTTATCTTTAAATGTAACATCTCTATATACCAACATACCACATACAGATGGTATTGAGGTGTGTTAATATTTTCTTGATAACAATCCTAATAATAACACACTATTGAGTGAAGATATTTGTAAATTAATAAAACTGATCTTGCAATTGGAAAATAATTACAGTGAAACCCACTTATCTCGACCTTGGTTATCTTGAGAACCTGTGTATGTTGAATATTTTGGTCTGGTCCCGAAAAAATCCTTCTCTGTTATGCTAATTTTTCCCCGCTTATCTCGACTCCTGTTAAGTTGATAACCCTGTTATGTCAGGCATAAGTTTCGGTCCGAAGTAACATGTGGACCTGCTTAATTTGACGAAATGCAACTTTTAATGTCCATCTCAGAAATTTTACAAGAAATGATCTGGTGTTTCCACTATTACAGGTACTTCGTACTGGCAAGGATGGAAAAAGTCGGTACAAGACCAAATTTTACCAGTACAAATGCTAATCAACCAATCTCATCAATGCATGGTTTATCACTTACACAGAGTGGAGAAAATTGTCATGTAAACAATACTTTAGAGTAAGGAAACTGAAAGCATGAGTTTCTGACTTTTATGTAAACTGTGTTCAAAATGGACATTATCGCATGTCCACACCACAGCCATAATGTTCATCCCACACAGCATCGCGGATTTAATCTTATCTATAACTGGGAACATTATTAGGTTAACATCATTAAATGTACCTAAAAATACCTAATTTGTTTTACACAATATATTTAAAACAAATTTGGTAATAATTAAAGTGTTTTCATGCTTGGTATAAGTGTAAGCCTTCAACTTCAGCATGGCTAAGTCACGTGACTCACAATAATCTATAAACAAAAACCCGCAAAACTCCAAACTAAGCTTCCCCCCCCCCACTTACCCCCTGCAGGTTATTAATTTGTTTTGAACAAGAGTAAATAAAAGTACCAAAAGTATTGTAAAAAAAAAAGCATTTTTTTAAAATGAAAATGGCGATTGCTGTACCATGATTACATGTTCTTCAACACAAACGGAATGAAGCATAAGGCGACTGATAGGTTTAAAATTTTAAACAGAAAGAAGAGTGCTTTCATTTGTGTTGTTTTCATCTTGAATTTCAAAGTCTTGCAATCCATCAAAGAGATTAGCCAACTCTCCTTCTGGTGCTGTGTTCTTGCAGACGATCACTGATCAAAGTCAGGAGGAATATGGGACTACAACTGTATGAATGGAATAAGTTGTCTTCTAACTGCATAAATGGAATAAGTTTTGGCTTCATACAGAATTTGATATTGAGACAGTAAACTTTAAAGACCTGAAACACATTTTACAGTTTGTCTGTACATGAATAATGACAGCCCCGTCTTTTTCCGGTACAGAAGCAAAATTTATCAGTAAAAACCGGCATATACTGGTGTAAAGGAACCTCCGACGATCAAAAAAAGGATTGATTTTCATGCACAATATTGGTCAGTTACATTTTGCTGCTAGTCACAAGTCAACTCTAACAAAAGAAAACACTTTCAAAAAAAAAAAGAAGTATAGTCCTACGTGTACATGTACTTCAAATGGCCTAGATTTTGAATAGCGTGAGAAAATCATTGTCTTGCTGAGGCTACCAAAGGGATGAGACTATTCACAGGGAAATAATAACAACTTTAAACCACTGACAATGTTGCAGTAACTTACTGTTGTAAAAATATGTGACTTGTTACTTAATCTCATTTAGAAGACCTCCAATATTTTTTTTCCAACCAGACATGACTGAATTATTTTTTTTACTGTGCATTAGAAATGCCATTTATTTTTAGAAATAAAACTCCTCATTTTTGGTACTTCAGATGCATAATCATTGTTCTGCAATAGATTTATCAACTAAACCCTGATATCTTGGGACCCAGTTATGTCGATGATTTTTTGACACCCCCCGACGTAATCGAGATAACCGGGTTTGACTGTATTTCCAATTTAATAGTACAATTTACAACCAAATAATGGGTATGGCAATGGGTAGTCCTATGGCTCCTTCACACGCTTCCCTTTTCATGGGTAAACCAGAAAAAGATTTTCTTCAAAATAAAAAGTTTAATCCAACTGTTTGGTTAAGATTTTTAGGTTACATCTTTATGATCTGGAACCATTTAGAATAAGCACTGCAAAAATTGATTGATCCCCTAAATCATTTTCACCCAATGATTAAATTAATTTGCACTGCATCTAGTATGCATATTTCATTTTCAGATGTAAATGTAATGGGAAAATGTTGAAAATACTATCTCTACAAATGTCGAAGAAACTAATATCCACCAATATGTGGAATATTCTTCTAGTCATTGCAGGTCATGTCAAAATAGTATGCCATATAGCCAAGCCAAAAGATAAAGATGCATTATTTCAGATCATTGTCAATTAGAGAATTCTCTGAATGTATTAAAAAGATATTTCCAAAATACAAATTATCCTATACATAATATTGATTCTGCATTGAGCAAAGCACATAACCTTACTCAATATGAGGCTTTAAACACTGCAAAATGTATGATAGAGAAAAATATAATTCCTTTCACATTGTAATCTAATCCTTCATTACCAAATATAGGCCTTGTAATTAATATTGGAGTCTCCTCAATTTATCAAATAATAACACATAAAATACACTTTACAAATGCAAATCAATTCTTGCTTATTGAATACCAAAGAATTTGCAATATATTTTTATTAGAACCAACCTGAAAGAAAATATAAAAAGATGTTTATGAGCATCTAAATGTAACAGACATCAGCGCTCTCAATGTATAAATATATGAGAAATTACTTATTTTAGTAGCACCAATACAAAAGAAATGTTTTCTCTTTGTTATAACACTGACACTGCGTATCAAGTGATTTGATTTATTTGATAACCTGTAAAAAATGTAACATGCAATATGTTGGACAAACACTTCAGCAAATTTCTAAGATAATGAATAATCATCGCTTTCATGTAAAAAAAATTGTATGGATCCTCAGTTCTCCTCTAATGTTTCAATTCATTTTAATACAAATAATCACTCTTTACTCAAAATTTCTTTCATGCCAACCAATATTGTGCATGTATAGATGAATAGACTGATTAAAGAAGATTACTGGATCCTGAGGTTTGATACTCTGTATCCCAATGTCCTTAATACCAAGGCACTGTAAAAACACTGTAAAAACTTGTATAAAATTTTAATAAAAGAATTTATATGTTGTATATCCTTTATAATTATATCATTGTATGTATGACTGTTGTCTCTACTTTCTTACTTCACAGTGACATGAAATAGCACATTTAGAATAGCAGCAAGTCTGATGTTGTGACATGAAATAGCACATTTAGAACAGCAGCAAGTCTGATGTTGTGACATGAAATAGCACATTTAGAATAGCAGCAAGTCTGATGTTGTGACATGAAATAGCACATTTAGAATAGCAGCAAGTCTGATGTTGTGACATGAAATAGCACATTTAGAATAGCAGCAAGTCTGATGTTGTGACATGAAATAGCACATTTAGAACAGCAGCAAGTCTGATGTTGTGATATGAAATCACATTCAGAATAGCAACAATTGACTCACTTTATATTGTACCCACTTTTTATTTATGTAGAAAGTTAATACCTTTAACAATGAACTTGTATAAAAAAAACTTCAACATTGATTCTGACGTAGGTGTTGATGAATGGACATATACAATGATATGCCCATGGACATTAAATAGTTTACTATGCCATGATGGGCTAAAAAAAGTTTTTTCTCAAACATATCAATGATGTTGTGTTATAAATGTGATTATTTAAATATTTTCATACCTTTGCTGAAAACTTGATGGCAGCAGCATACAACATGGCAACATTCTCTACGGTGATCCCCTGGCGTATAATCTGCTCACAATGCTTTTTCAAGGTCATCTCACAATATGCATTTGCCAGGTCCAGGAGACCTGTCACAAAAGGAAGATGAATTTCAAATAAGAGTTCTTACATTAAGTAGGGCATTTAATCTGGGATAAGGCATGTAAATTTGTGGTACCAACTGTTTTCAATTGAAGAAATCACATGTGCCACTTGACAGTTCTTCTAATTTTTACACAGCCATGCTCATTTGCAGCATTTTACACAGGATTACAGCTTGTAAATCAGCCTATATGCCAAGGACACAGGATTACAGCTTGTAAATCAGCCTATATGCCAAGGCCATGGAATTACAGCTTGTAAATCATCTTATACACCTAGGACATAGGATTACAGCTTGTAAATCAGCCTATATGCCAAGGCCATGGAATTACAGCTTGTAAATCAGCTTATACACCTAGGACATAGGATTACAGCTTGTAAATCAGCTTATATACCTAGGACATAAAATTACAGCTTGTAAATAAGCCTATGTACATAGGACACATCATACATTCCAGTGTCAGATGATAGTAATACACAAACACATCATCATCCTCTCTTGTCTACAAGTAAATATGCTTTAAGGTCTTATAAAAACATTTTCTACAGATGTAAAACTTTTGCTTTTTAAATCACATTATATGAATTTGTACTGTGATCCTCTTTTGATAAAGTATTCATGTTTTACTATAATTTGTTTAAATTCCTGTTACAGGAATAATTTAAATTTTTAATGGGTTATGAATGGTGCCATAGAAATTATAATTGTTTGTCATAGCAGCTTTTTTGGCCTTGTGTTCTGCAAAGAAAAAAGAGTGTATTCACTTAAAAAGAGAATTGTGTAACAAGTAATAAGAAAGTATTAAAAGAAGTCCTTCATTTTGCATGTTGCTGTAATTCATCAATAACTGATTGCTGGTGCAAATTGTTATATTAATATTTTTTTTTCATACCTGGTGTGAAATTCTTTGTGATATAACACACACACACACACACACACACACACACACACATACACACATCTATATACACCTGTGGAAGTAAGTATGAAATAAAGTTATTACTGTTATTATCATTACTAACACAAGCAGGTTCACTGTAAAGACTGATACGAGACAAGTCTGGTCCATATGTAAATAAACAATTATCAACCCTAAACATGAGAGCTGATTTTTAAATTGTACAGATTTTCATGAATGTTGGAAATCTCAGTCATTCTAACACTAGAAAAAAGTCTGCCAAATAATTATATATAAATAACAGTGAGGTAATTATGCACAAATAACAAAACATTATAATTTATATAGTTTTCAAAATTCTAACATTTGTCTGAAAAAGGAAGGAACAAACAGCTGCTCCAACTTTGGCTTCACATTCTAAATTGTCTTTTGTGTTCCTGCTGATATTTTAACTTTGCAAAAAAATTCATGTTCCTATACTCTGCTACAACATAATTTTCTTCTTTGTTTTTCTCTGACATTTTTAAATTCCTATCATCCTATTACCATCATCTATATCACTATTCACCCTAGCATGTGTCGGTAGTAATTTTATCATCACTGTTTGCCACTGTTTATTCTGGAACTGAAATTTTGGTGAGGAATTACAGGACCTATTTGAGGATGAGGTAGGTTTTATCAAAGAAATAATGGTGGGGCTTGCAAATATTCTGCCCTGTGTTTGCTCATTTTATTCAAATTTTGTGTGATTTTCTAGAAATTGCTGTCACACGATTACCTGCAATTGTGCACTGTGCAATTGACCCTGTGTTTGCATCTATAAATAAAGAAAAAAAGAAGGGTTGCATGGGGTTACTGTCAAACAAAATGCACAAAAATAAGGGTAGCATGGGGTTACTGTCAAAGAAAAACAACAGATACAAGGGTTGCATGGGCCTACTGTCAAATAAAAAACACTAATGCAAGGGTTGCATGGGGCATGATGTATAATAAGCACAAATACAAGGGTTGAATGGGCCCACTGTCAAATGAAAAAACACAAATACAAGGGCTGAATGGGCCTACTGTCAAATGAAAAAACACAAATACAAGGGCTGAATGGGACTACCATCAAGTAAAAAGCACAAATAAACAGGTAGGATCATAAAGGTAACCACTAATTCTTTGAAAAGTATAAGACAACTTCTGTATCCTTGCAAGAATTTTGTATCTGGTCTTACATACCACATTAAGATTTTCTAACATAGCATGAAAAATTTATCAAATTATGTAAACCAGACATCACCTCTTATGGTACTCCATTAAACTATCCTCACACTTTTCTTTGTTCAACAGAGAGGTACCCAACTAATTGTTGAGCAAAATATGAGCTTACCAATAGCTTCATCTGGAGGGAGATCAACTCTGTCTGTGTAAAGGTACCGTAGGAATGCTTTGTAAACAATATATGAGTAGTCAGAAATCTCTATGGTGCTGCAAATATATGATACAGTTTAACGTAAACATAAACATTTGAGAGTAAAGATTCATTACTGGATTTTCATGAGTCAGCAAAATCTATTATTCAGTAGGACTCAAGTCAACAAGACATAAATTTCAGAATAATGTAGAGAAATCAATTAAAACACAAACAATGACCTCAGTCAATGAAGTTTGTAGTTTGAGACTGATGTAATTCTTATCAACATGTGACCCCTTATCAAGTTTTAATAAACTAAAATTTATTGTGTACAAATAATGAATGCTTTAATACCAAGTCAATGACAAATAATGAATAATTTAATACCAATCTACAACAAATAATGAATACTTTAATAACAAGTCAATGACAAATAATGAATACTTTAATACCAAGTCAACGACAAATAATGAATACTTTAATACCAAGTCTACAACAAATAATGAATATTTTAATAACAAATCTAAGACAAATAATGAATACTTTAATAACAAGTAATGTCAGCTCAGTATAGCATATAGATTGCAATGACCTAATTTTTTATAAAGAGGCTAGTCAAGTCAATTAGTGATAAATCTAATTTCAAAAATAGAGCTGAAAAGTCACAGCAATATGCAAAAACAGCAATGTCAGTTCAGTATAGTACACAGATCACAATGACCTAATTGTGATAAAGAGGCTAGTGAAATCAATTAGTGATAAATCTATAAGAACAGAGTTGAAATGTCACATCAATATGCAATTAGGACATCATGTCTACAATATTATTTGAACTATGGACACAAGTGGTTCAAATGCCTACATGATGTTATGCATGTATTTCACTCACTGAGAAGACTGGGTACAAAACTATAGATATTATGCCTGTAACTCACTGACTGAGAAGAATGAGTACAGAACTGAATAAATGTTACACCTGTTGTTGTTGTTGTAAGGTTTAACGCCATTCTTCAGCACAAGATAGGCTATACATGGCGGTCAGTATAATTAATGGAGAAAGAACCCTGGAAAACCCTGGGAAGAACCACCGACCCACGAGAAGCTACTGGCAGGCTTTCTCATGTGCCCATGTTAGCCGAGCCTGAGACTCGAACTCACGCAGACAGAGGTGAGATGGCAGTGATCCGTAACGGTGAGCACTTTAGACCACTCGGCCACTTGGGGCCCCTGTTACACCTGTAATTCACTGATTAAGAAGATTGGGTACATAACTGCCCAGATGTTCCAACTGTAATTCATCGACTCAGAAGATCCAGTACATGACTGTATGGGCATTACACCTGTAATTCGCAGACTGAGAAGATTGGGTACTTAACTGTTTATGTTACATTAGTAATTCAAAGACTGACAAAACTGGACACAAAACTATATAGATGTCACACCTGTAATTCAGTGACTGAAGTCTGGGTACAAAACAGTAAAGATGTCACACCTGTAAATCATCGACTGACAAGTCTGGGCACAAAACAGTAAAGATATCACACCTGTAAATCATTGACTGTCAAGTCTGGGTACAAAACTGTAAAGATATCACACCTGTAAATCATTGATTGACAAGGCTGGGTACAGAACTGTCGAGATATCACATGCATAATACATTGATGCATACAACTGTCTATAAAAGTGTCTAGATATCACACCTGTAACCGACTGATTGACAAGACAGGGTACAGAACTGTAAAGATGTCACACCTGTAACCGATTGACAAGGCTGGGTACAGAACTGTCAAGATATCACATGCATAATACATTGATGCATACAACTGTCTATAAAAGTTTCTAGATATCACACCTTTAAAATGGTTGATTGATAAGACTGGGTACAGAACTGTAAAGATGCCACACCTGTTAACTGATTGATTGACAAGACTGGGTACAGAACTGTGTGTGTCTGTGCGATTTCGATTTTTAACGTAGCTTTAACAATTTTTCAGTCATATCACTACGATGTCTGCAGTGTGACAGTTTATAGTGATGTCTAGCACTGGGGCATCATACCGCAGACATGTATCATGATGCCCCACCCAGTCACATTATCCTGACACCAAGCCGACCAGTCCCAACACTAACCTCTTAATGCTGAGCGCCAAGCGAGGCAGCTGTTAGTACCATTTTTAAAGTCTTTGGTATGACTCGGCCGGGGTTTGAACCCGCGACCTCCCGCATTCGAGGTGGACGCTCTAACCACTAGGCCACCAGAGCGGTCGCAGAACTGTAAAGATGTCACACCTGTAACTGATTGAAGAAGACTGTGTACAAAACTCTAGATATCAGACCTGTACTTGACTAAGAAGACGGGGTTCAGAACTGTAAAGATATCACACCTGTAATTCATTGATGAAGAAGACTGTACAAAATTGTCTAGGTATCAGACCTATAATTGATTGAGAAGACAGGATACAGAACTGAAAAGATGTCTCAACAATTTCTGGAACAAAATATTTCAACTGCACTATCAAGTAGAACTTAAAAATATAATCAAACCTGGATGAAAAAGATCCAAGTTTTGAAGAATGAATTTATACAGGTTATATAATGAAAACTGCTGAGGAGTCTGAACCCCACAACTGAGAGCACTTGCAAAGAACAGCTATCTAGGCAAGTATACAAGGATTCACAATTCACAAATAATATTACATTACCACATTCTAATTAGTTTGTGATCTGCTGAGATCTATCAAAAGTATTATGTAATTGACAGTTACTGAAAGATAAATTGGTATTGGTTATTGATAGGTAAATTGGTAACAACTGTTTAAATTAATCTCCTTGTAATGATGTTCTGCCTTCATGTTTCTGTGAAATGTACACATTATCTCAAATTAACTTATTCCTTTTTCAGCAGGATATTAGGACTAATTATTCTGCATACAAATTGGATAATATGAAGGGACATAACTGAATGGATCAAGGATATAAGGATGGAAGACAAGGAAATGAAGAAAATAACTAATTAACATGCAACTGAATACAGGAAAGGGATGGAGAGGCAGAATGAATGAAAAAGATTATTTTCTATATGTACATGAGTCATAATCATAAGTAATACAAAGTACACAATTAAATAACTTCCCTCATTAGCTTGTGCATTGTGTAGGCAGATGTCTTCATTTTTTATTTTGACTCTCCACTAAATGGTTGTATCTGTATAGATTGTTATATCTGCAAAGATTGTTGTATCTGTATGGATTGTTGTATCTGTATAGATGGTTCTATCTGTATAGATTGTTGTATCTGTATAGATTGTTCTCATTTTTGTGGAGAGCAGTTTGTTTTGATGCATATTTGAATTTTCTAAGACAACTTTATACAAAAGCCACTGAATGAAAAACTCACTTGAGCCATGAGGCCACAGCTTGTGAACAAACACTGCAGACCTTCTTTCACAAGCAGAAATAAACCATCTGAAACCAAGTTGTGGCCAAACCTGTTGTTCAGCTTGATATTAGTATATAATTATGAAACTGACTATAATATATCTTTAGTACATAATCTTCACCAGTACTGACCTCATGGCATAAAAATAATATGTTACAATGTGAATGAATAATGTCTTTAGAATTACATAGCAATAAACAAGCCCATACAACAATATTAAAATCAAAGTCCTACATGTATTCAATGAACAGAATCTGTTTGTAATTTTTTAAAGTTAATTCCATTGAACAACACCATAGTAATTTTTTAGAAGTAGCTCATGTCATACAATATTGTTCAATTCATTTCATACAATACTGTTCAAACCATGTCAAACAGTATTGTTCAACTCATGTTATACAATACTGCTCAAATCCATACAACACTGTTCAACCCATGTCATACAGTATTGTTCAACTCATGTTATACAATACAGCTCAAATCATGTCATACAATACTGTTCAATTCATGTCATACAATAATGTTCAACTTGTATTGTAAAATATTGTTCAACTCTTGTTATACAATATTGTTCAATGCATGTCATACAATACTGTTCAACTCATGTCATACAATATTGTTCAACTCAACAATTTTTAGAAATTGAGAGTATCACATTTTCGTTTACACTTGTGTAAGGTCCCCCATTCAATTTTCACAAACTGAGAGTATCACATTTTCATTTTCATCAGTCACAGAATAATGCAATTTCATAAGCAATGAACACTTATGAGAGATCCCACATTTAACTTGCATCAGAGTATTCCATTTTAATTTACAACAACCACAAAATATCCCATTTTAATTTACATCACAGTGTATCCCATTTTAATTTACATCAATCACAGGGAACCCCATTTTAATTTACTTCAATCACTGAGTACCCCATTTTAATTTACATCAATCACAGAGTACCCCAATTTAATTTCCATCACAGAGTATCCCATTTTAATTTATATCACAAGTATCACATTTCAGTTTACATCGGTCACAAAGTATCACATTTTCGATTTACATCAGAGTATCACATTTTCCATTTAATTTACATCAATCACAAAGTATCACATTTGCATATGCAATGAAGATTCGTGTTCAGATCCCCCATTTAATTCATCAGTAACGAAGTATCACATTTCCAAATGAATGGCATCTATGTGTTTTTCTTATCTTTTTTCTTTCCAAATATCTTAAATATGTTCAAAACCTTACGTTAAAGACCTGATGTTAAACAGTCATGAAAATGATGTTAAAATTTCAAATTAGGTAGCTGGTTGGGAGATTGGTTTAAATTTTATGTATTCACTTCAAAGGTACTAAGTATTGTGAGTTAATTTTTTGTTAAAGATTTTACAAGTGAAATGAAAAATATTTCAATACTAAATTACTTGCCCTTGGGAAGAAGTCTTATGGTTCCACAACAGAATTACTATTCATTGGGTCTTTATACTTTGTATCCACCATGATAACCATAAAAGCTGTAAAAAAATTTTTGTGGCATGCCCATGTTTTTGTGGTGTGCCCATGTTTGTGGATTTGAGAATTAGTACAAACCACAAATTTTCAATGACAATAAATATGTTTTCTTTTGAGGAAACAAAAGGACCCATTTCTTAATACAAATTTAATACCAAACCAAAATGTCATCTTTATCATAAAACTGCAAAATTTGAAACCCACAAAAAAATGAATTCATAGTTTTAATCCACATTTGTTTTGCTTGAGAATAACTTACTCTTTTCCTGCCTCATCCCAGCTCTCTGAGAACATAGACTTGTAATAATCACACCTGAAAGACAAAAAAAAAATGTTTTAAGAACTCAATTTAAGAAGAAAAGAGGTTTCTTTGATAGTATTTACCAGATCATAGCACATCATGAGTCCTTCCACCACCCTGATAATCGACTCCTCTCTAAAGGGATGGAGTTTTACAACAACCCCTCTCTAAAGGGACGGAGTTTTACAACAACACCTCTCTAAAGGGACGGAGTTTTACAAGATAAAAAATTGCAGAGTAACAAACACTGCTAGAAACCTGCTGAGTGACCTGGGAAGGTAACCTGTTATACTATTGCTAATCATATCAGGTAAAACAGCCTTTTAGGGTGAAAGGTATATCATAAAAATGCTTGTTGAGCATCATACTGGACCGCTATCTCATGGCTTAAATAAAGTCAGTCTTATAATAATTTCATTGAAACAAAATTCTTGTAGTCCCTCCCTTAACATCATGAGTTCATATGCATAAGAAATTCCTATGGTCTTGGATTAATTCCTTGTAGGCAGAATGGACAGTGCAGCAAATCCTGGATGAAAAAAATACTGAGCAGTAATATTATCCTTTCCTTCTTTGAGTGGTAAAAACAAGCACTGTTTGCCAATATTGTTTGGCTGAGTACATTTCAGGAAACAGTTTAATGCCCATACTGGATGTTCAAAATGCATTGGAAAGGTCCAATAAATACAGCAGGCTCAAAATGCATTAGGTAAGAAAGGTCCAATAAATACAGCAGGTTTAAAATGCCTTAGGGAAGAAAGGTTCAATAAATACAGCAGGTTCAAAATGAGATGAATTTTCTCTGAGTGGAAGTTTGTTCTTTGCAATGAAACCAGAAGAGAAACAGAATCCTGCCAAAACTAGTTTGGATTGACCTAAATGGGATAAATTTCAATGATTCTAGCAGCTGAGGCTTGGGTGACGTGGAAGCTGATCTCACAAGAAAGCTGAGTGTGCAAGGCTTTCAATGTTAGTTTAAAGGGTGGCATCTTTAACCACATCAAAACAATTTCAGTCAAAGGATCATGACCTTCTGCTGCAACAAGAAGACAGACAAGTCATTACTCTGGCTTATGTTTTCATTGATGGCAAAACATAGGAAATCATGGAGCTGTAGCCTCTGATAGTGACTGGGGCCAATGTCCTCTCTTAAAAAACCTATAACAGAAAGTGTGTGATCTGCAGTAACAAGACATTCATAGGAGAGATGTTTTTCTACTTGCACCACTTGAAGACTGTCCATTTTCTCAAATAGGTTTGCTTTGGTTTTGTGGAGTTTAATGCCTTATACCTGCATATGACAGTCTATATATCACAACCTGTATATTTGGTGGAGGAAAAACAAAGAGGAATCATTGACCTGAGACCTACTGGCAGGCTTTTTCATATACCCACATTGGTCTAGCTGAGCTTTGAACTAATGTGCACAGAGGTGAGATGTGTGATTCCTCTCATAGGCTTTTAAAGTGGCAGGTCTTCTCACCCAAGCAATTCTATCCAGTTGCAGAAATGTTTCTGTGGATTTGTTTGACACAATCCAAGTGTGCATGTTAGGCATTTCTGGGTTAGGATGGACAAAATGCATGCAAGGTTGTTTTAGCATGTGTGGAGATGTCAGGATTTCCATGGTAATCTCTGGGATTCTCACATCTTTTGAATGTCCTTGGAAATCAGATGGGTAGGAGGAAAGGCATGCAAAATGAGACCATTCCAGGTCATAGAAAGTGATCAGGCATTTAATTTCTGAGAAACAGTAGACAACGCTGAAGTATAAAGTCCTTTATATACACATTTGGGTGGCACAGACATGGCATTTTATTTTCTGAAGTATAGAGTACAATTTGTGGGAGGGTTTTCCCATTGATGCTGCCTCTGTTTACTCTTAGGAAATAAAGTCATTCTGTGGGTTGCTTCTCCTACCTAAGGCTTGCCTCTTTATCAGCCTGTTTCTTGATCTCCATGTGGCCACTGAATAGGGAATTGAAAGACAAAGTCTGAGATTTGTGAACACATTGTAGTGATCATCAAGCAGATGAGATATGGATAGGAAAGCATCTGTTACCTCAAAGCTGGAGGTAAATGGAAGCAGTGATGAAATTAGTAAGTGCTGAATTGCCCTATTCAATACACAAACCATATGCAAGACTGACTCTCAAGTGTCTGTTGTCAGGGTGTCAATGGTGGTATCCAGGCAATGCACACCTTGCTAAACGATATCCATGGAAACCTAATCCAGCGCGGAAACAATAGCTAAGATATTGCAAACTAGATGTTGAATGTCTTGGAATGGATTTACATCCATGTGTACAGAACAGGGCTTTGACATTCCAAGACCTGCATAAAACAGTGCTTATTTTTAAAACCTTCTTCAGCTGGAATCTTTTCAAATCTATACATAGATAACTTCAACCAAAACTGGAATCTGTACATAGATAACATCAGCCAAAATTAGAATCTGTACATAGATAACATCAACCAAAATCAGAATCTGTACATAGATATCAACCAAAAGCAGAATCTGTGCATAAATAATATCAACCAAAATTATGATATGTACACAGATAACATCAACCAAAGTTTGACTCTGTACATAGATAGCATCAACCAAAATTAGAATCTGTACATAGATAACATCAACCAAAATTAGAATCTGTATATAGATAACATCAACCAAACTTATGATCTGTACACAGATAACATCAACCAAAATTAGAATCTGTACATAGCATCAACCAAAATTAGAATCTGTACATAGATAACATCAATCAAAATTAGAATCTGTACATAGCATCAACCAAAATTAGAATCTGTACACAGACAACATCAACCAAAATTAGAATCTGTACATAGCATCAAACAAAATTAGAATCTGTACACAGATAACATCAACCAAAATTTGAATCTGTATATACCATCAACCAAATCAGAATTTGTACATAGATAACATCAAAATTAGAATCTGTACATAGATAGCATCAACCAAAACTAGAATCTGTACATAGATAATGTCAGCCAAATTTAGAAGCTTAAAAGCTTGGAAGTATTCTTTACATGAAGACCTGCAACAGCTTACCTTATTTTTAGTACAGCTTTGTGTACATGTATTTCCTTTCCATTCACAATGAACCTGACATCACTTGTACTCTACGAAAAATCAAAAAGATAAAATATTGGAATTTGCTGGAGAAAAGATGCAAACAATTATCAGTAAATAAAGGTATCCATGATACTGTGGTGAACTAGCAAGTGAATGGTGGACAGGAAATGAAGAAAGAGAGTTGCCTTGTGACGTGTCATGCAATGACCAGTATTAAGCTGCCTAAAACATTCTCTTTAATATTTACCTTTTCAGTGGAAAGCCTCTTCCATATTTACCTCCCCCTGGCCTGGACATCACCTATGTACTATATAGAGGATATTTGTTTGCTGTAAGTGAGTAATGCTATTGAATTATTTTGATGTAGATTCTGAAAAACAAATGAATTTTTTTTCCATTTTTATCCTGTTCATATATTTATGTAATAATCATTGATACACGTATTAGGATTTACTTAATTTAATATATGAATGGGATAAAAATGGAAAAAATGAATTTGTTTTTCAGAATCTACAGTTCCTTTATCTGTTTTTTAATTTTGTTGTAATACAAATCCTCTTATTATACTATATATAGTGAAAATTTCCTAATACACTGAAATTGTATTTCATGATGAATGTTGTGCTACTTTTTTTATTATTTATCTATTGATGATTAGTACATCAAAATAATTTATATCTCTTATATTAAAATTTGACCATAGTCTGATTCAGTATACTGAACAGGGTTTTATTTATTGATCAATATAAATATTTGATTCATTATATGTTAATATATTCATTTTGGGTTTCTTTTTCTTTCTTTTTCTATGTTCATTTATTTTATCTACGTATGTGACTTTTAACAAAGTGAAGGCACCAACATTATGAAATACTCTAGCTGATGTGATTGAAACTCAGAAGAATGGCAAGTAATTTGCTTATGTAAATATAACCCCACAACTCACACATCTGACCCCTACACCCATGATATAAATAAATCTATAAAATATAACCTTGCCGTTCCCATGACCAACCCCTATACCCATAACAGAATGAGCCTATTAAATATAACCCACCATTCCTACATCCCACTCATATACCCATGATGGAAATAAGTCTATAAAATACAAACCAATCATTCCCACATCCCATCCCTACACCCATGATGGAAATGAGTCTATAAAATTTAAACTGATCATTCCCACATCCCATCCCTATACCCATGATTGAAATGAGTCATAAAATATAAACCCACCATTCCCACATCCCATCCCTATATCCATGATGCAAATGAGTCTTCCCACATCCTGTCCCTACAATCATGATGGAAATGAGTCATAAAATATAA
Organism: Megalonaias nervosa; assembly: GCA_016617855.1. NCBI lineage: Eukaryota > Metazoa > Mollusca > Bivalvia > Unionida > Unionidae > Megalonaias > Megalonaias nervosa. The sequence goes on along the minus strand of JAECUM010096110.1, from coordinate 41,039 downwards.
ACACACCATTCCCACATCCCACGGTTACACCCATTATTGAAATGAGTCTTTAGTCAGAAATAGGGGATTACTCTTTTTCTTTTGAAAAAGTATCAATGACAACAGTGCGAGTACAAACAATGGTCATCATGTATATCTTCTGAAAATGAACAAAATATGTACTACGTTTTACAGCAATCCACTAAAAACTACAAATGCACCCAGTCTGAAGTCAAAAGGGGCAATAACTCTTGCAACTAGAGTTCCTCAATGGGACTGAGGCTGTACTGGCTTAAAGAAATTTCCATGAATGAAAGATATAATTATTTCTCCTGTTCATATATTCTTTTTAACTGACGAGTATTGGAAACTATGATTCTGTTCCCAAGATGCCACAACATACCTACTTCAGCAACAAATATTTCCAACATGTCTGATTTTACATATAAATTCTTTGTTGTGACATTTGACCTTGAACCTGATATGGACTACAAATCACTTAACTTGTTGCAATGTCAAGATATACTCACATGCTAAGTTTGGTTAAAATTATAATATCTGTTGTGAAAGAAAATAAAGAAATTTAAGTGGCATCATTCAAGGTAGCATCCATAAAGTGGGCTTGATAAAATTCATTCCTACTTGTTTGTGCCATCCTGCAGGAGAAGCCAGAGAAGCCAACAACCTGAGTGAAGATCAATGACTTTAAAACTAATATCTGAGTGCTGACTATCAACTTTAATCAGTGAAATGCAACTAAATACAAAGTCTGGTCAAAATTCAGTTGTATATGCACATGCCACTGTGTTCATGATCTCAATAAAGTACAAAATGCAAACAATAACCTTTGACTGGACCCTAATGTAAATTAGTTCTAGTCTTCAAAACTCGTTCACAAAGCATGTAATATTAGTAGTCTGAACTGCAGCATTTTCATTCAGAATTGAATCAATATTGAAGGATGTGTCTTAGTAAAAAAAAAATCCATGTCAATGCCCCCAATCATTCAAGCATAGTAATGATAACCTTTTATTCAAGATGGTAACTAGGGTACCATGTACCATGCAGAATGGCCACTAGGGTACCATGTACCATGCAGAATTGCCACTAGGGTACCATGTACCATGTAGAATGGCAACTAGGGTACCATGTACCATGTAGGGTACCAAGTACCATGCAGAATGGCCACTAGAGTACCATGTACCATATAGAATGTTTAACCAAACTTAGCATTTGAGTATATCTTGACACTGCAACAAGTTCATTGATTTGTAGTCCTACATAAATGTAATTTTCTTGCTTGCTTCTACCAAAATGTAGTTTCCTTGCTTAATTTTATTAAAGTGTATTTTCCTTGCTTGATTCTACTAAAATGTAGTTACCATGCTTAATTCTTCTAAAATGAAGTTTCCTTGCTTAATTCTACAAAAATGTGCGACTTAAAGTGCTACAAATAAAAGTTTCCAGAGAACTTACTGCATCATCAAATGCACCTCCTATGCTTGCTGCTACACTGCAACCCTGCATACTGTCTGGAAAGGAAACCAATTTTTCCTAGTAAAATATGTTATCTTTGAAAGTACTTACCCAATCATAAGTCCTTAACTACTACATCCTCGCAAATTCAGCACTCCTAGATACTACTTTCAGCTAAAGGGAGCTAAGAGTTGTCTGCTGACCTATATGGCGGGTGGGCAGAGTGCTCTCCCCTAAGGTATAAGACTTTGTGGCAAAGTCTTAGAACCATTCAGGCATGCTCTCTATGCATGTAACTGTTGGGAGGCTGGGAGGGTGTATGTGTATTATGATTGGGTAAGTATTCTCAAAGAAAACATATTTTACTAAGAAAAATTGGTTTCTTCTTTAAATACGTTACTCAATCTAAATACCTAAGGAGAATAGCTAACAGGTGGAGGAAAATACATCCCTGCACCCCGGAGATACCATCTCTGGTCCCCTAAGGTATGCGAGACAGCTTCTAGGTAACCTAACTGGAGGAGACTCCATCTGATGGGCTTCAAATACTGAAAAAATCCCAACCCTGCAAATCCAGTGAAAGTCATGGTACAGTGTCTTAAGAAGCTGTCAATTGACCTGGAAGGGTGATCTGTTAAGCTGTGGATATAGGTCTTACAAGACTGAATTGGGCCCTCTGAGATGAAAGATCTCAGAGATAAAAAACAGAGAATGTGGACTCAAATTTTTAACCCACAACCTGAATGATGTCAGTTAGGGAGTAGGTCCAGTCTAATGCAAAGCTGGTGGTAACTGCTCTAACCTCAAAGCTGCAATGTGTAATAACTTCATTTGAGCTTGGGTTATTTCCCTATATGCTGAGCAAAAAATCCACTTAATCCAGGACAAGACAGTCTGTGTTGATATATCTTCCTGTCCTGTCTTGAGAGGTAGAAAGAGGTGTGATCTTGCTCAACACAATGGCTCTGTTCTATTAAGGAACCAATTCCAAGCCCGACTTGGGTCTTGCAGGTGGCCACAAGTTGATGTGTTCAAATGAGGCAGAGGTTTCATGATTAAAGTCTGGTTATCTGTGAAAGGAAGGTGGCTCTCGTTGATGAAATAGGGTGACTTCATAAGTAAGACTGATCTGTCTTGTTGGACCAGCATGTAATTCTGATAGGGCATGTATTTTGCTAATTCTGCCTGCATTCAATAATACTGTGTGGAAGCAGGTTTTGTAGAAAAGGTGCAACAGAGATGCCCTTGAAATTGGTTCCAAAGATGTCTGGTTCAGCCAGGTTAATACCCAAGATAGGTTCCACTTGGGCATAGGGTTAATCTTTTACACCATGTATACTCAAAGCTGGAAAGTAGGTTGGATAAGTCTTTGTTTTTGTCCAATATCCTCTCTTCCATGATGATGGTGTCAGTGACCATGGAATGGTAACCTTTTCTTATACTCAGTGCGAACTTTCTTAGAAGAGTCAAAGGAAGTTAGCTATCTGTGTTATAGATGCCTGGAGAAGTATGATGTGTTTGTTTGTGCATCACTGGGTGAAAACATACCATGTGCCTTTGTATGCTTTCAGAGCAGAGGGCCGTCTTGCTAGAGTGATTCTATCCACGACTGGTTGTGAGAATTGTTTATTTCTGAGGGCCTGTTTAATATGATCCAGATGTACAGGTTCCATAGCTCTGAGTGTGAATGAAATTACTGCCATCAAGGTTGTTTGAGTAGATGAGGGAAAATCTGAATTCTCCAAGATTGATCCACTTTTTTCCATCTGAGCTGTGCAATGAGAATAAGGTGACACTCTGATTCTCTTGCTTTCTGTATCACTTTCGGAATCCAAGGTGTTGGAGGATAGGCATATACAAACAAGACATCTCCAAACAATCGATAGAGTGTTGACTGTCCAGACTTTGAGTCAAGGACTGGAGATATGAAGGTTGGGAATTGGTATTCCACCTTGTTGCAAACTGGTCCACCAAAGGTTGGTCCCATTGGGTACTTATATGAATGAAAACCAAGGAATGAAGAGACCATTCCATCTGTACTGATTGTTCTTGGACAAAGATTCTGCTAGTACATTAGGAGTCCTGGGATATGGTGAAATTGTACATGGATTTGTTGTCATAGGAACTTCATAAAACATGGTCTGAACTTATGGCCTGACAATACGTTGCAAAATGTGGACTTAAAAGTAAAAATTAGCTTGGTTTATCAATTGAAACCTGAACAATTTTTATTTAGTTTTAGTCAACATGTTTTACTAAAAATATGCAAATAGCCTGCCTATCTTGTACAATTCAAATTTTATTGTCATTGTTTTGCAAAAATACTTTTTCCACAGTAAACCAAACATCTTTTATATTTCTGTTCAAGTTTTCAATAGAAACTTTCACTGAAAATCAGATTTTGTTGGATATGAATTGTTACATCAGATTTACCTATGCCTTAATTCATAATCAATCAAGACAAACTCACCAACAATATACATTCTCCATGTTATAGCTGGTGCTGAAAAAGCTGCAAACACATCATCAGTACAAGCGAACCTTGTGACAGTGGGCGTAGTAATTGACTGTCCTCGACACTGACCCCACATGTACACCCTACCAGTCTCTGTCATGGCTGCAGAAATGTGGGCATAGTGACTTGCAGCAACTTCTATAAACCTACAAACATTGAGGAACAATCGCTTATTGTAAGATGTGGACTTAGTGACTAGCAGCAACTTCTTTAAACCTACACTAAGGAAAGATCACTTATTTTAAGATTTTAGATTCATGCCCCCGTTTTAGGAAAAATCTAAAAAATTTCTTCCTCCAAATGAGATCTGGTTGGTAGAGAACATTATTCACCAACCATTAAGCAGGCGTTATTACATAAAGTTTTTTCCTTGTACAATGAATCTTCCTGGAGATAGCTGTTTTAGGATTTCCTTAATTCTTTTCTTAGAATAAAAGATTCCAATGTGTATATTGTAACTAGATTTGTGTTTGTGAAACACTGCACACTCTGCAGACCCAAAAAGGTCAGTTCCGTAACAATTCAGAATTTCAGAAAAATGGACAAATTGATGGTTTTGTTGTTGTTGTGGGTTTAAACACTATTTTTCAGCACACCATAGGCTATACATGGCAGCCATTACATCTCGCCTAGGGAGAACCCCTGGAAGAACCACCTGAAATTACTGGCGAACTTTCTCAAATACCCATGCTGGCTAAGCCCGAGACTCAAACCCAAGCATATTGCGGCGAGATGTCAGTGATCTGTAAAGGCAAGCGACTTGGACAACTTAGCCACCCAAGCCCCTACCCACCCCATGATAAAAGGTATGAAAATCAAATTGTATATATTTATGCACACAAACATGCACATTAAATTTCATTTACTTACCTTGCATGAATTTTGCTCAACTGTGCTACCAAAGTTTTCTTTATAATAAAAGACTAAAATATGAACAATGTATAAAAACATTAAATTGTTTATACTGGCATGACCAATCAAGTCATCTACATAGAACTATAAATATGACTACCTCATTTCTTCTAGTGGTCTTTGTTTATCTGTGCTAACAAGGTTTTTGTCCCAAAAAAGTGTATGACCAAAAAGGGGAAAAAAATGAAACCATGCTGTAATGACCAGAAAATCTAATCAGGTCACCCTCATGTAAATATAACCTGAGTCAAAGGAATAGATTTTTTTCCTATTTCTTACAAATGAACAAAATCACAAAGAACTGTCAATGGCAAGGAAACAGATGTAACTGTTATGATACTTTATATTCCAACTTTGAGTTGCCTCCCTTGACCCACCTTGAACTTGGACACCAATGCTAGAATGGTACATGATACGTTTATCTAAGCTTGCTGTGGAGTTCATTATATACTGAAAATCAAATATGAGATATTAAGACCAGTGAAAAGTTTAAAACATCCGTGTACTACCTTTCACCATCTGTTGATACTTTAGATGGTGTCACAAGGTTTGCCTTGTTCCCAGTTCCCAGCTGACCATACGAATTAGCTCCCCATGAATACAGTGCCCCCTCATCTGTCAGTGCAAGCGTGTGAGCATAACCACATACAATCTGAAATATATAAATTCTAGATTGCATCCATGTACAATTTACCTATTTAATTATAAATAAATCCATTTCACCTCATAAAGGTGTAATTAAAGGTGATACTGCTTTATGTCCTTTAACTGTTCATGGTCTACACTGACTAAAATTATCAAAGCCACATTAAGAAAAACCCAATCCATCTATGTTTATCATACACTGATTAGGTAGTAAACATGAAACTACAAAACCAAAGACAAAAAAATTGCAAGGAAATGTATATATCTCACCTGTTCCCTTTTATGGTTTTGTTTCTTCACCTTCAAAGGACTGTGACTATGACCTTGAATAATGGTCAAATGGAGCATCAGGTACATGAATAATTAAATGGCAGAGCATCCTGGAGTATGATGGACCAAAGATATTTTTTTAAAAATTTTTAAACAAATTTAATCACGAATTTCAAGTGATCTTAACCTTGCTTTGGGGATGGCAGGAGGATAAGGATTTAAAAGTACCATGCTTGCTGATAATGCAGTCCCAGTATGACAGCAATCCTAAAAGGGTATAGAATTGGTTACCAAAGAAAGAAACTTTCACCAAAAACTTTAAATAGATTTTCAAAATAATCTGAACTTGTCTGGAGGGGTATTGGGAGGTTGTGAAGAGATAAAACAATGTTGCTTACAGATTCCTGTAATGGTCAAAGTACACAATAACCTCTCAATGGATTAGGAACTTGTAACAATACATCATCCCTCAATGGATTAGGAACTTGTAACTATACATCATCCCTCAATGGATTAGGAACTTGTAACTATACATCATCCCTCAATGGATTAGGAACTTGTGACCATAAAGATCATCCCTCAGTGGATTAGGAACTTGTGACCATAAAGAAAGTCATCTTTCAAGGTCCAAGCAAAATAAAGCTGCATAACCAATTCAGCTAAAACCCAATAGTTCCCAGTAAAGTCATTTTACAGAAACTAACTTGTTTATACATAGACAGATATAGAGATTACTGAATAGACTGACAGATAGATCAAGAGGTTACTAAGTGGGCCGACGGATGGATGAAGAGATTATTCACTGAATGGATGAATGGATGGTTAACACGGTTACCATAGAGCTATGTCACCATCATTATGTAGGGCCCTAAAAATATATATTGTCAATGCTTTGCTTAAAAATCTTTCACAGTCAACTTTTTATTTTATATTATGTAAATCTGTGACATTTTGATTTTGTTGTATATTTTCACCTGATATACATAAAAGTACTTCCGTTTAAATTACAAAAATGTCTAGATCTTTGACAGAACTGTTATCCCCACTTATTAGCATTATTATTAATAATTATAAGTGCAATTAATTTTTTCCAAGCTTTCCAAAGAAAAACATCATTATTTACCTTCAGTGCATATTTAATTGATTTCAAATGGTGAACAAGCTATATTTCCTAAGATAATATTTTCTTAAAGTCTGATTTGCAAAACTTTCAAAAATGTGAATGAAAACAAACATACATACAGTGAACTACACCTCTCCCTTGATAACTCGCGCACATCAGGGTCCAAAAACATAGACCGCACTATAAGCGAGGGTGGGAGTTATTGAGGGGCCTCCAAAAAACCCGCTAGACATCCAGAAAACCGCGGGGTGGAGGTGGGGTGTGGGAACTGGGCTGTTTAATGGCAGAAGCCTCGTTTTATAATCGAGTCAAGAAAAATTGTCAACAAAGCACTTTTTCTGATGAAGTTGTTCGTTATTATCTATATATCACATTTATTTTCAGAATGTCCAACATTTGAAAGATTGATAACATGATTGCAACTGGTTTCAGCAACCAAACATGATACATGAAAACATTCATGTATTACATCACGGCTTTTTGTTTTGTTGATTAGACTGGTTCCCGGAGTGATATGTAATAGTGTTTTATGAAACTAGGAGTCCTCGAAGCAGGGAACCAGACTAACTGTTGATACACTACCAAACAAGATTCCTTTTTATAAAAAACACGCAATATTTATTTTGTGAGACAGTCATCTACGTCGAAACTCAATTTTTATTGTTGTTGTTGTTGTGGGGCTTAATGCCATTTTTCAGCACATGATAGGCTATACATGGCGGCCAGTATTAATGGTGGAGGAAGAAACCGGGAAATCCCCGGAAAGAACCACCGACCCATGAGAAGCTACTGGCAAGCTTTCTCACATATCCACATTCGCCGAATCCTAGACTCGAACCCACGCAGACAGTGGTGAGATGGCAGTGATCCATAACGGAGAGCGCTTTAGACCACTCGGCCACTCGGGTCAATTTTTGTATTTTTCAATTAGTAAAATATTGATGCCACGATTTCATTCCAAAAGTAATAGTGAAACTTCTTATCATTCTTGAGGATATCTCTACGTGTAAATTCAGGAATTCTCTGAAACTCATTTTTCCCACAATGGTCCGTATCTGTGAAACAAAGCTCTTTATTTTACGAAGTACTCATTTCGCTTGGTTGCCTTGCTATCTTTAATCATATTTATGATTGAGTAGGTTAATTTAAGGTAGTTTAATTAGATATGTGCACAATAAAATGTATCACAGTGTTGGATTAATCAGCTGAAATGAGTTACCTGACATACGACCAGTGCCACTGGTTCTAAAGCATGTAGGATTTGTATGCCTTTTGACTTCTGTTTTTATTCCACCTGCTTTATTTGATTAAAAAAATGTAATTACCGTGATAATAGAAACGGAGGCCTGCTTTTTATTTAGTGCAACAATACAACAAATGCTTCTGCTAGTCCAATATCAAAACACGATGGGCACTTAATTAGGTTCTCAGTGAAACGCTCGTGGACATAGCTGTTACAGTAGATTGACCCATTTTACATTTAATTACAAGAGGACACATTGCATTTATGATGATTACACTTAAAAGGAGCTAAAAGATAGAACTAGAACACAACTTTCAATTGTTAAAAATTTTTATGTAATTGGTATTTATTAAAGTACTGCCTCCACTTGGCATAAGTGACATTTTCATTGATCAAAATGTCCCTGAATATTGGTAATTGCGGTTTACTAAGAATGTTGTTTGAAAAGAAAATGTAACAAATTATATGACTTTTATTAAAAGTTGTTGTTGTTGTTGTAGGGCTTAACGCCACTTTTCAGCACACGATAGGCTATACATGGCGGCCAGTATTAATGGTGGAGGAAGAACCCGGGAAAACCCCGGAAAGAATCACCGACCCACGAGAAGCTACTGGCAAGCTTTCTCACATATCTACATTGGCCGAATCCAAGACTTGAACCCATGCAGACAGAGGTGAGATGGCAGTGATCCATAAGGGACAGCACTTTAGACCACTCGGCCACTCGGGGCCCCTTTATTAAAAGTCGATATTTCATAATGTTGATTAAAATTTCCAGGTCCTATCTACTGTTTTCGATGATAAAATGAGCGATATATCAAAAGTTTCCATTACCAATTTCGATCATGATTTGCTTCAAGTTCAACAAATAGGGATCAATTTTTTGGTATTTTCTGGTTTAAAAAATGGGATCCATGCCTGACCCCGCATTTTAAGCGGGTTCGAGAGTTATCAGGGCGTGAGTTATCGAGGGAGTGGTGCACACTACTGTACAAATCACTGTATTTGACTGATCTGGACAGAAGCAGAGGCAAGTGTTCTAGAACAGCAGAGAGACACAAAAGGCAGAAGAGGGGAGAGGGAGAAACTCTTCTAATTTTCTAAGCTGGAGCACTGTATGAAATGTAGATTAAGCAGGCCAAGGCCTGCATGATGACGCTGCCTTCAAGATTTTGTAAATTGGTACTGTACACAACAAGATGTTTACAGCTATCATGTCATATGACTCTGGGCCAACCATAGTCGAGAAAATGATCACATTACCTTACTGAGTATAAAAAGGTTCGAAACTGATGTTAATCTAGGGTGTGGATGGACACAGAATATTATGAAAACACATGGATACCAAAGTGATCACTATATCAAGCTTCTACCAAGGGAGGCTCCAATAGACAATTAACTGCTTACCTGAGATACAATTATTCCATTTTGCATCTGAACTTTGCATGGGTTTGGTGAATTCACATTGTTACCAACACCCAGTTGCCCATTACCATTGTAACCCCAGCCATATACCTGAAACAAAGACTATCTGAATCAGCAAGAAGGTCCATGTTTGAAATATAAATTCAATCCATAAATTTGTTGACAGTGCTCCCAAAATGGGTGCTGAAAAGCAATATCTATGACAGGTATAGTTAATTGTTACCTGAAATAAAAGGTATGGATTTGAACATTCATTCAAAAACTGCTTACACAGCATTTTTAACTGCATCAGAACCCTTTTGGTCTAGCATGTAAATGGGGAGATACAGATATCACATTACAACACCTGTGATGGTGATGATATGAGCACACATTGCAACACCTGTGATGGTGATGATATGAAAAATGTTTTACAAGCTGAGAGGAACATGTTTATTTTAGTTAAGAGAAGCACACATGGCTCACTAGTGAAGGCATGGGACTCATCAACAAAACAATGCAGTTTGATTCTAACCACTGCATCAGCCCAAATTGGTTACTGTGGTGAGTCCTTGTACAAAGTACATTCCATGAATGATATAATGTTCCTTGCTGCAGTGCCTATAAAATGCCAAGCCAAATATTTTAGTTGTGCTGACATCTGCAAAGACCCTGATCTGCTGTTGCAAAATGCAGGGTCAGTGCAGTTTGTTCTACTGATTATTTATATAGTAAATATTATACTGGTCGTGTATATGCATGTACTCAAATTAAATACAAACTTTTTTTTTCAAAAGTTAATACTAATTTTGTTTAATCAAAGTCTGTTTAATTCTGATTACTGAATGCCCTGCATCTTAACTATCAAGAAACTTACCGATGAAAATTACTGATCACTATGGACTTTTACAAAAATGGTTGCCATATACTAAACTGGTTCATGAAAAGAGTATGTTGAGTCTAATCATCTATAGGGTAGAACAAATCTGTTTCTCAACAGACACAGCTTTCATTGTAACTTAATCCATAGCTGCCAACCCCAAAGTACAAAAATACTGATTGCTTATGAAAAAAATACTGATTTTCAGGACCAAAAACTGATTTTTAAAATTTTAATGCATATGTAACTACTTACAACATATACACAATCAGCAAGGTAGGACAGTGCCTTACATAATTATTTAATGTCAAAGATGCATGTGTTCCACACTTGCACCTTCTGGACGGGCACCCTGTTCCATTCTGGTGCCCATTCAGAAGGTGCAAGAGTGTAACACACTTAGACACAGGCTGTTTATAGGAGCGTTTTCCACACCTTGTTTATTTTTTCAATTATTATCGATTCCAATGTACCAAATGTCATTGATAATCTCAATTCTGTGTGATTTTCTTACTGAACTGTTTTCATTCTAGCATACGAGTAATACTTTGCGATTTTACCGTCTGGAAAACGCGTGCAAAATAAATCACCAGCAACACTAATAACTGAAAGAGGAAGGTTCATTTCTAAAAGAAATTTAATAAACCGAATTTCGATCGAATTACATCAAGGTTCTCTCTGGTATTTATATACATCCAAGTTCAGGCTGAGTTGTGTATGATGAAGCAGCAAGCTGTTGTTTATTAGCTTTTTCGTGTTCTTGTATTTCATGTGCGCCTCCATGCCCAATAGCGAAATCACATTACACAATTTCCAAAACGTAAAGTCTTCTCCTTTACTAGATGATTTCACAAATCTAAACAAGATGGCACAATTGTCCTTTCAGTTCTGTTTTCTTGTTTTTTCTGGTGAAAATTCTGAATATTCTGCTTTCCTATTCAACATGATTAGAAGCTGAATATTACAAAGATGAGACAGTGGTAGAGGTAACTGTTTGCGAAATCCAATATGGCGGATAAAGACAGGCATGGTAGCCTCGATTTCGAATGAACCAATCATATTGTAGAACTGTATTCCTATATACATGCGATACATTTCTATCAGAATGGAACCGAGTGCCCGTTCTAAACTGAAAATTGCAAGGAAATTTTTTATTATTTTTTTTTATATTAAAAAATGTATTTTTTGCAAAAAAACGTACACCTGTATTCAGGTCCAAAATACGGGACAAATACGGAAAAAACGGGACAGTTGGCAGCTATGCATAATCACATGACATTCACTCTGGATTGTACTGGATCACACCTTTAGGTTGAACTCATCCAAAAATGTCCATATACTTTAACATTGATTTTGTCACATATTTCTTGTGGCATGTAAATGATGACCTTGCAAAGGAATATGGATGTATCAGGATCCAAATGAAGTGAATAATTGCCATTTAAAGGTATGTATAATCAAATTCCAAAAAATGATGTCCATTAATGAAATAATCAGTGTTGAACATCAATATGACCTGTGTGGCTTTTACTATAACAAACTGCGTAGACCCAGATCTGTCAGTACATTATGTGATGGCAGACATGGGTCAATGTAGTTCTGTGAGTATATATAGTAATATACATTGAGCAGCTTAGTTTTAGTTTTAATGATGATCTGTATGATTCCTTTCTCAAGATAAAATTTCTCCTGTTACCTCATAAAATAAGGACATGAAAATGAAATACTGTGTAGGGTTAATTTTGTCACAGCTGTTCTGTTGAGTACTCAGGTTCACATCGGATATGATTCAAGAAAGATCAAGTAACTGTGTCCTAAAGTGTCAAGAAAGCAAGGATGACTTCTTAACTTTGCATGGACTTGGTACGTACCTGAGATTTTTCTATGAATTATCTTTCCATGCATATTTAAAACACAGTCCTCTGCTGATTTACTCAAAATTATGCAAAATATAAGTACACTGGATTTGAAGTTATTTCCAGAATGCATATGCATAATCTTATGTTGTCACAAAAAATTGTGGGGAAATACGAAGTATTTTTCATACCTCTCCATTATCCATCAATGCCATGGAAGATGTCTGTCCACAGGCTATGCTTACTGTGACCCTTGAACCTGTAAAATTAAAAGAATATATAGATGATATTTTATTTTCATACACTGATACTATCATTCTATAAACATAAGCCTGTGCTGTCTCTAAAATAGATGTTATTATTAAAGATTATTGCCATAGTTTTTATTTCACACATAAAAAAATAAATGTTAAACAAAATGAAAAAAGACAAATTTAACTTTCAAACTTAATGTTTTAAACTGAGGAATTTCTGAAATCAGAGATTAGACTAAAAATTAATACTTTCTTTATTAAACTATAACCATTTTCATCAGTGACTAGATTCCTGCATATGTTTCATTAGCTTCTTCTTAACCTTGTCGATTAAAGAAACAACACAGTCATGGTCAACAATTCAGTTCATTTGCAAGATTGTTTGGTAATATTATGACATTATTTCTTCTGAAGTCATCTAGTAATAAATATTGCAACATGTATCATATTGGTACCTCTGTATCATTAATGTATCCTGTACTGAAAGCCCAGATGATACCCCCCACCAAATATCCTATTTTGAAACCCCAATGATACCCATCCCCATTGTTCAATGATATTTCACATTCATACAATCTTTTTTTTCTTTAATATCAACTTATATTATTTACATTATTCCAGGAATTAAAAAATAAAAAAAATCATCTAAACAGAAATTATCACAGTACTGTTTAAAACTCCAATTTATTATGGCATATTTTTCTAATATTCATTTGGTAGGGTGTAATCATGGGAAGGAGAAAAGTTTACACAAGAAAGTTTGGTAAATTTCAACTTCTTTTAAGCTGCTGGACAAGGGATCTTTCAAGTTCTATATATCTGGTGAACTATTAAATCAAATTTGAATACAATATAATCTATATGAATATTTTTCTAAGCAAAAAAACCCCCCAAAACCAACAAAATACAAGCAAATATGGATACATACCTATAACAGCAATTACTTTCCTTGGTGTTGGTTGGTTAGTGGTGGTCCCTGAACCAACCTGTCCACAGTTGTTTTGACCCCAAGCATAAATCTGAAACACAAAATTGAGGGTATACTGATAATGAATCACTTCCACATATACCAATTAACCAAATGATAAAATCTAATAAGGCACTTCCACATATACCAATTAACCAAATGTTAAAATATAGAAAGCACTTCCACATATATCAATTAACCAAATGATAAAATATAGAAAGCACTTCCAGATATACCAATTAACCAAATGATAAAATATAGAAAGCACTTTCACATATACCAATTATTTTGAACTGAATGGTAAAATCAATCAGGTAGTTTTATTTATAGTCAATCAAAATTCCAGTCTTCTCTCTTCTGCCTATGATTCAAACAACATAAAAGAAGCAAAAATTTGACTACTATAAATTGAAGTACTGCAGTGATATCCATTGTACACAGTGTGGAAAAAGAAAACAAAATAGTATGAAAAAGACCAGTCCTTATGACAGGGTCTAATCTAGTATATGTGAATGCCAAATTCAAGCATAATTTGCTGGAAAATTCCAGACATAAAATTTGACCCTTGACCAGACTGAATAGATTTGGGAAGGCCAAACTGAGTAAAAAACTTTATCAAAGCTTTTACTATGGTTTTGGTTTTAATATTCCTCAAAGGAATTGCCTCTGGGAATCTTGCTGACGCACACATAATGGTCAACAAATATTGGTTGCCTGACTTTGTCTTTGGTATGGGACCAACACAATCTACCATAGTTCTGCTAAATGGTTTGTCAAATGCAGGAATAGGTTGCAGATGAGCCTTAGGTATCTTCTGATTGGGTTTTCCTAACATTTGACAAGTATGACAAGATCTACAAAATTTACAAAAATCACTTTTGATTTTTGGCCAATAAAAGTGAGTCAAGATCTTGTGATAAGTTTTATTTATCCCTAAATGACCAGCCAGAGGAGTTTCATGGGCCAAACTAAGTATTTCCTGTCTGTAAGATTTTGGAACTACAATCTGATAGTTCACTGACCACTCGTCATTAGCAGGTACCTCGGGAGGTCTCCATTTTCTCATATGAATTCCATTTTTAATGAAATAACAGACAGGTACTTCAGTGGCTTCAGTTTCACTAATGGCCCTCTGAAACAAACAGGAGATCTCAGGATCTTTTTCCTGTTCGACGACAAGTAATTGTCGTTTGTCACCCTGATTAGATGAAAGAGAATGAGTATTTAAAAGAGGATCACTGTGATCAATACCTTTTAATTAATCCAAATTAGGAGCGAATGTGACCTCATCAAAAGCCTGACCAATACAAGAAACAGCTAAAGGAATACTTTCCTTATCAAAATCATTCTCAAAAGCTTTCTTTGCCATAGCTCTAGTAATTGCACAAGCTGGGTATAAATCAGGGAATTCTTTTTCAATAAGATCAACTTTCTGATCCAAAGAAGACTTTGTCAGTTACAAGTGGATTAACCACAACCTTGTCTCCAGCTAGGTCATTGCCTAGTAACAAATGAATGCCCTCAACAGGTAAGTTAGACACTATACCGATTGTCACAGGTCCTGAAACTAAGTCTGATGACAAATTTACAGAATGGAGAGGAACATTAACAAAGCCGCACTCTACTCCCTGAATGAGAACACTCTCATTAGAACAGGACTTCTCAGAAAAAGGCAGAATACCTGATAATAAAAGACTCTGAGAAGCTCGTGTATCACTTAAAATTTTAATAGGGATAGGATTGGCCAAATCACCCAAGAGTGATACAGAACCTTTCGACATGAATGGTTCATAATTCTCCATAATAAAATCAGACTGGGGTTTATTAGACCCAACAAATGTATTGTTTTCAGTACATGTCCGTGACCTTGACCTCTTAGAAATAAGAGCATTTGGGATAGGTCTATCTTGATTCTGATGCTTATATTTCAATTGAAGCAATCAGAAATGACATGTCCTTTTTTCCTGCAATAGGTACATGTAGGAAGAGACAAGAATTTTGAATCAAGTTTATCAGAAGCTTGATTTTTAAAAGTTGTGCCAGACTGAGTTTTAGAAGAAGTCATATTAGGCTGAAATACCTTTCTACCAGTAGACTGCTGAGTGAAAGACTTGCTTACAACAGGAATTTTATGAGCTAAAAAATACTCATCAGCAGTAAGAGCAGCATTTTCCAAGGTTTCGATCTTATGCTCTTCAAGATGAGTCTTAATGTAACAATGGACACAGTTTCTGAACTCTTCAGATAATGCAAGTTGTTTGAGACTTTCATAATCATGTTCAACTTTCTTGGCTAAGCACCATCTCTCAAATAACTGCTCTTTTTCTCTTGCAAATTCGACAAGAGTTTGTCCAGCTTCTTTTTTATAGTTCCTAAATTTTTGCTGATAAGCTCCTGGGACTAACGCATAACATTTTAAGATACAGGTTTATGACCTTGGTAATAACCAATCATTTTCATTCGATGTTTACAAAATCGGAACCAAGATTAAGAACTAGGTTAGCTAAAATTAAAAATGAAGCAAACATTTTCGTTTTACACAGGTCAAAACAAAAGACTAAGTTTACTGGAAAAATATAAAATCCAGTAAAAATATTATTCTTACAATAAAATGTAATGAAACAAAAAAAACAAAAGATTTAAAACTAACAAACAAAGCAATTTAATTACATATACATAACAAGAGAGAGAGAGAGAGAGAGAGAGAGAGAGAGGGAGAATAATGCTGAGCATTTTGTCAGTGTTTAATTGCTGCAATATGAAGCTCTTACCTCTTTCCAGTTATTTTTATTGTTTGTTTTTATTTTTCAAGTTGATGTGTGCATGTAAACTGAAAGCCTGTCATTACTAATCAATATCATCAATCATATTTGCTCCATTATTCCATACAAATAAGAAAGGAAATAATTTTGTGTTAATTTGGCCACCCTCCTCACTGCATGGTACAATAAAATAAATAAACACTTATTTTGAAAATAAAATGAAAGAAACTAACCTTGCATTGTTATCATTTATTCCTTCTTTTTTCATCATGTGAAACTTATAAAAAGAAAAAATATATCCATGAACTCCGTATATGTAGCGGATGACGGCTGACGTATGCATTCTTACTGTAGTGTGTATCGCTTATGTCAGATAACAGAATCACAAAAGAGACGAGAATATCACCCAACTGCTTGAAGGCACCTGCCATTCATACATGATAAGTTATATAGTACAAAATGACCAAGATTGTATTGTATCCAGGTTAACAATACAACAGTATCTCGTAAATAAAAATAATTTTTTAAAAATGCATTCACTGTGAGTGCAAATGATAATCTTTTCACTAGCATGAGTTACAAAAGTAATATTAAAGGAAGTTATTGCTGTGTATACTATTTACCCTGCAACTATCAATTATTATTACATAAGGCAAACAAATAGAAGCCTGGGTGATGAATAAACACAACTGGAACCGAGCAATAAACCCCTTCTTTAAAATTACTGACAGGATATCAAATACAAAGGTTATTTTATTACCAAGCAAGCCAACCCCGGAAACTGACTTTGAATTCTTTTAAGTATGCTGACTTTTTTTATGAAGTCAGACGACATAAGAAAGCCAACTTTGGTTCCTTTGGATTCTTTGGCTGACATTGGGAAGCCAGCATTGAATCCTTTTTACCTGTATTAATGGGAATTTTGAAAATAAATTGAAACAATGCAACAGTTTTGAAAGCGACACAATCTAGTGCACCATGCACACACATCGATATAAGGATGAACAGTAAATTAGTTTTCAATAGTTTCATCTAAATGTTCCCTATCCATAGTTTATAGTGTTTTATTTTTCAATGACAAAGAAGCATGTACTTCATCTTGTGGGAGTAAAGGTACATCATTTCTGGTTGGCATCCTCTATAGGTGGGAAATCATAGCTAAGGGGATGTAACAGCACTGTATACTTCTATTTTGAGTAATTAAATTAATATTTCTTCTTTACACTGGATAATTTTTTTTATTCTTTTTGTGCGAGTGTAACTACTTTTAATCATGTAATGCAAATCTGATGTAAAAAGAAAAATGTTGGAGTATGGCCGGTGACCTTTAAAAGGCCAATGCAGCTAAATATAGAAAAGTGCATGTTATTAGAAGCACAAACTATTCAAGTAACTGAAAGAAGATGGCATGTGATAGAGTTGAGAGGGATAAATCCCTCCAAAGTCAAGTAATACACTCTTTCTGCAAGAAAACACAAGACAAACTACTTCCACTACCTCGCCTTCTGTTGTAAGCGCCATAGAATGGTGACTCCCACAAGCAACTTTGCACACTTTGTGGTTTGGCAGATTAGAGTTGATTAGAACAGGAACAATTCCTTGCACAGAGCCTCCATTTCCAAGCTGGCAATACCCATTGTGACCCCAACTGAATACATCCCCACCTGAAAAATAACAAAATCAGGGTTCATTATTTTAAATATAAAATTAAATGAATCAAAAAGTTTCCAAGACTCTTGCAATAGTTTTAAATAAACTACACACCATGAAATAACTAATTTTATAAAGTTGGCATTAATTTCCAGTTCATCTGCATTTTATTCACATTTGTGTGTAATCTATAATCACATCATTTTGTTTATGGTATAAGCATTCAGATCTTGTGTTGACCACTTTCATTTGGCATCTAGTTTCACTTTTTTCCTTCTGGAATGAAATGGAAATGCATTTGCCATGTTTACAGATTTTCCAATTTATAAAGTGATAAAGAAAGAGATCTATAGCTTTTGTTGTCTTCTTTAATTCAAAATGAGATTTATATCAAGTATTATACAGCTTTAAATTATAATAAAATATAACTACACTGCAATAAGTGTAAAAAACTGCAGTATTTATTGGCAAAATGTATTTTTTGTTTCATTCAGAAAAAGCTGTACAGATAGGCCACTTGTGACAATGTCTCAGATTAAAAGAAAATGTCATGGATTAGAAGACAATGTCATGGATTAGACGACAATGTCACGGATTAGAAGACAATGTCACGGATTAGAAGACAATGTCACGGATTAGAAGACAATGTCATGGATTAGAAAAGAATGTCATGGATTAGAAGACAATGTCACGGATTAGAAGGCAATGTCACGGATTAGAAGACAATGGCATGGATGAGAAGACAATGTCATGGATTAGAAGACAATGGCATGGATTAGAAGACAATGTCATGGATTAGAGGACAATGTCACGGATTAGAAGACAATGTCACGGATCAAAAGTCAATGGCATGGATTAGAAGGCAATGTCACAGATTACAAGACAATGTCATGGATTACAAGACAATATCACTGACTACAAGACAATGTCACAGATTATAAGACAATGTAACTGATGACAAGACAATGTCATGGATTAAAAGACAATGTCATGGATTAGAAGACAATGTCACTGATTATAAGACAATGGCAGGATTACAAGTCAATGTCACAGATTAGAAGACAATGTCATGGATTAAAAGACAATGTCACAGATTAAAAGACAATATGATAGATTAGAAGACAATGTCACGGATTAGAAGACAATGTCATGGATTAGAAGACAATGTCACTGATTAGAAGACAATGTCACTGATTACAAGACAATGTCATGGATTATAAAATACTACTAGCATAAATAATCAGCATTGATTATCATGTACAAGGACTTTCAACCATAATGTTTGCACCCAATTTTCTCCAAAATGAGTTCACCATTTTATTTGCATTCATTAATCATTTCATTTATATTCATTCAACATTCAATTTGCTTGAATTCTGCATTCCTTTTGAATTTCATCTGCATTCTGTCTTTATTTCAGTGGTAAAATTCTCTGTTTCAGGGTCTATCATTTATGACAAGGCATAATGATTCTGTTTCTGGGACTATATTTATGACAAGGCATGTGTCCATTTTCGGGTCTACATTTATGACAGGCACATGTCCATTTTAGGGTCTACGTTTATGACAGGCATGTTTCCATTTTAGGGTCTACGTTTATGACAGGCATGTGTCCATTTTAGGGTCTACGTTTATGACAGGAATGTGTCCATTTGATTTCTTTGCACATCCTCATAAAGCAATCAAATGTGTACCTGTTATTCTTAACTGTGCTTTAATCAAATGTGTACCCGTTATTCTTAACTGTGCTTTAATCACATGTGTACCTGTTATTCTTAATTGTGCTTTAATCAAATGTGTATGTTATTCTTAACTGTGCTTTAATCAAATGTGTACCTGTTATTCTTAACTGTGGTTTAATCACATGTGTACCTGTTATTCTTAACTGTGGTTTAATCAAATGTGTACCTGTTATTCTTAACTGTGCTTTAATCACATGTGTACCTGTTATTCTTAACTGTGCTTTAATCAAATGTGTACCTGTTATTCTTAACTGTGCTTTAATCACATGTGTACCTGTTATTCTTAACTGTGCTTTAATCACATGTGTACCTGTTATTCTTAACTGTGCTTTAATCAAATGTGTACCTGTTATTCTTAACTGTGCTTTAATCACATGTGTACCTGTTATTCTTAACTGTGCTTTAATCAAATGTGTACCTGTTATTCTTAACTGTGCTTTAATCACGTGTACCTGTTATTCTTAACTGTGCTTTAATCAAATGTGTACCTGTTATTCTTAACTGTGCTTTAATCAAATGTGTACCTGTTATTCTTAACTGTGCTTTAATAACATGTGTACCTGTTATTCTTAACTGTGCTTTAATCAAATGTGTACCTGTTATTCTTAACTGTGCTTTAATCACATGTGTACCTGTTATTCTTAACTGTGCTTTAATCAAATGTGTACTTGTTATTCTTAACTGTGCTTTAATCAAATGTGTATCTGTTATTCTTAACTGTGCTTTAATCAAATGTGTACCTGTTATTCTTAACTGTGCTTTAATCAAATGTGTACCTGTTATTCTTAACTGTGCTTTAATCAAATGTGTACCTGTTATTCTTAACTGTGCTTTAATCAAATGTGTACCTGTTATTCTTAACTGTGCTTTAATCAAATGTGTATCTGTTATTCTTAACTGTGCTTTAATCAAATGTGTATCTGTTATTCTTAACTGTGCTTTAAATCAAATGTGTACCTGTTATTCTTAACTGTGCTTTAATCACATGTGTATCTGTTATTCTTAACTGTGCTTTAATCACATGTGTACCTGTTATTCTTAACTGTGCTTTAATCAAATGTGTACCTGTTATTCTTAACTGTGCTTTAATCAAATGTGTACCTGTTATTCTTAACTGTGCTTTAATCAAATGTGTACCTGTTATTCTTAACTGTGCTTTAATCAAATGTGTATCTGTTATTCCTAACTGTGCTTTAATCACATGTGTATCTGTTATTCTTAACTGTGCTTTAATCACATGTGTATCTGTTATTCTTAACTGTGCTTTAATCACATGTGTATCTGTTATTCTTAACTGTGCTTTAATCACATGTGTACCTGTTATTCTTAACTGTGCTTTAATCAAATGTGTACCTGTTATTCTTAACTGTGCTTTAATCAAATGTGTACCTGTTATTCTTAACTGTGCTTTAATCAAATGTGTACCTGTTATTCTTAACTGTGCTTTAATCAAATGTGTACCTGTTATTCTTAACTGTGCTTTAATCACATGTGTATCTGTTATTCTTAACTGTGCTTTAATCACATGTGTACCTGTTATTCTTAACTGTGCTTTAATCAAATGTGTACCTGTTATTCTTAACTGTGCTTTAATCAAATGTGTACCTGTTATTCTTAACTGTGCTTTAATCACATGTGTACCTGTTATTCTTAACTGTGCTTTAATCAAATGTGTACCTGTTATTCTTAACTGTGCTTTAATCAAATGTGTATCTGTTATTCTTAACTGTGCTTTAATCAAATGTGTACCTGTTATTCTTACCTGTGCTTTAATCGAATAATCTGAGTAAGATACGGTCAATACAATTTATTAATAAGATCCCAAATGCTTGTGAAATTTATCTGAGCCATACATAAGCATCTTCTAATATTTAAATGTATTTTATGGCACTTTTTTAACATGCATGGTAACTTCAAAATATTTTTAAGTCCATGATTTTGAATTTCAGCATACTGAAGGATGTGACTTGTCTAATTGCAAATTCAAGCACTTTCAAGTTTATCAAGAACCTGTATGAACTCCTAAAACGAGACAAAATTTTCAAGAACTTTTTGCTAATTCATATCCATTAACTCTTTCATCACTCAGACCTGCCAACCCTAAAGAGACATTCTCAGTAAGTCAGTCAAAATTTTTCAGTAAGTTGGACCAATTTTCAGTAAGGTGTAAAAACTATTAAGTACTGGCAACAAGTAAAATTTTAATAACCGTTCCAGTTTATATCCATGTTGTAACTTACAATATATAGCTACTGATGTGACTGGTACATGGTACTTTTGCAATTTCTAAGAAACTTCTGGTCAAACCCCATTTTGAAGCATTCTTTCCCCTTCACTTTCATGACTAGTATTGTTTCCAAGGTATCAAATGACATAGATGATCTGGATTTTGAGTGGTTTTTTGCGACAAATAAGAACGCCCTCTCACAACCTGCATTTGAATGAGGAACAATAAGTACATTCTTCATGATGCTGGACAACAATTTGTATTTGAACTTGCTAATAGCATCCTTGAGTTTACTAATAAGATCCCATTGCTTGTCAACTCGTTTAGTGTTTAAGATCTCAGGATTCAATTCATCTACTTGGTAATTCAAAAACTCTGCTTCCAAGTTGTCTCACCAGTTGGTTTCTTTGGGTTCCATACACATAAATCTTGATGGGAAATACATCACAGCACTAAAATCACTCATCATCCTTCTTGACACATCAGCAACTGCACTATGTTTCAGAAGTTCATTATTCAAGGGAAACCTCTTAACAATGTAATCACAAACAGTTGTGTAATAGTCCCTTACATCTTTATAGAATTGACAAAGGCTACTTTCATACAGCGTCCTTTCAGCCAAGTATTTTCTTGTTTCTGAACCTACTGTAAGTGTATCATCTGACTTTTGTTTTTTATAGTCATGATAATTGATATCAGTAAGATCCATGGCTTGTGAAATTTCTGTAGCCTTTACAAATCTGATCAGCAACTGTTTTAATAATTCAAGCATGTTTTCTCTAAGTTTGTGGCTCATAGGCTCCTCCTGTTGCATGAATAAGTTGTACTTGTTAAATAATGGAATTATGTGATCTAGAAATAAGCAATAAATCTTTGCCCTCCAGGACTGCAAAGCATTACAAACATTCATAGCCTTTTCCTCTCTGTAACTGATTTTTGTACTGTCTTTCCAGTCATTTCTAACCAATGGTGTCTGACATCTAGACAGAGCCTTTTTATATGATTTCTGTGCTATAGCTTTCTCTAAGGAACCTATCTTGGGTTTTATTTTCTCAGTCTTTCCTGCTGAGGCAGACTTGAGGGTAGTACTAGCCTGACTTCTAGATTTATCACAGCTCAAAGCTTTACTGCATGTACCTGCACTGTCGTTATTTCCTTCTTTATTACTAGATACATGTGGAACTTTTTCCTTGGAACTAGACACCTTCTCTGACATCCTACTTTTGGATTTAGCTCTTTTGCCTTTAACCTCTTGTTTCTTGGTTTCTTTACCAGAATATATTTGTAACAGTTCCCACTGTTCCAACAGTCTCTTTATACCTTCACCGAGAGACAACCATCTTGTTACAGAATGCTGCAATATTTTTCCCTGCTCTTTCCCACAAAGAGTCTGAAGATCTTTCAGTTCCATTTGTCTACTGACACTTTTATCCAAATAATATGATATGTCCACTAATAAGTCATCAACATATCAGCCCCCTTTTTAGCTGCTAAATGTATCAAATGGCATTAATATCCACTCAGATACACTGACGGATTCACCATAGTTTTATGTCCAAATACACCTTTATTGCAACCTGTCATCACTGAAGCATTATCTGATTCAAAGGCAACACAGTTATTCCAACTTACGTTTCTCTTTATCAAATCCTCATCCAATAATGTGAAAATATTTTCCCCAGTAGAGGCTCCATCACATGTTGGAACTGACAAAAGTGCTTCAGTTGCAAACCCGTCTGTGTTATCAAAATATCTAACAACAACTGGGTACAGCTTCTCAGAATCATTGCTACCGTCAGTTGCTATACTGAAAGGTTGGGATGAAATATTGTTACCAATGCCTTCCTGTATTGACTTGCACTGTTGTAATACAACAGCAGTAGTTTTTGTTCTGTCACACTGATAACTATTTGCTACTGAAGATTTGGGAAACATGCACTTGAATGGTTTAGAAGCATGGGGTCAGATGCAGCAATTGCAACATTATGCTCAACCAAAAAGTTTGTAAAATATACTTCGACCTTAATGATCTCCAATTCAGTTGCTGGCACTGCAGATCCAAATCCCATAGAGGTCAGCGACTTACAACTTGATTTCATTGCAACGTATTCTGTATGCTTTTTGGAATTCACGTGGTGGCAACAGTCATCTCTCCCACCGTGGGAAATGTTCAAGTCAACAGGACATAATGTGCAATAAATGTAATGGTCACCTTTTTTACTATTTTCTAAGCATGACCAAGTATCTGAGTAATCTCTTTTATACTTTTGCAACCAATGTTTCAGCTTTTTAGGAGGCTGGTTGTTCTCTCCACCTTTGATGCATTTTCATTTGGAAGACATTTTCAGACGACCAGATGACAAAACAAAAAACAAAATCTAGATCAGATGCACGATTCTCAAGAACAAAATAGGTAGGTTTAAAGCATCTGAGGTACCAATGTATAGTTAGTCTGGTTCCATACCAAAATCCACTCAGTCTAAGATGAAACTACGAATCCGAACACGGAGTCTAATACGAAAATCCGGATCCAGAACGAACCAGTACAAAAAAATATCCAGAACAGAAAAAAAACGATCGTATTTCCATACTTTTTGCTATCATTCCGTAAGTCCGTAATTTTAGAGTTTTTTTCGTAAGACTTGCGGCAAAATTGTAAGAGTTGGCAGGTCTGCACCACTAAGTAACTACAAGGGAAAGACTACCATTCAACACTAAGTAACTTTCAAGATCTTAATAAATGTAGGCAACATATTTTCAATGACTTGTATAAATTTCATTTCTTGTGATAGGAATACATATTTGGTACCATTGTAAAGAAGACAAATTCAGGTTTCTGAAAATATTCTCATAAGCAAGTTTAGTCTCACACAGATGATTATACAGGTAAATCAAAAGGTAAGATAAAGGTAAATTTCACTGTATTCTCTATAAAATGGTGAATAAAGTGTTTAAAGAGTAGTACAGTCGGCTCCACTTAAATGCATATCACTTAAATGCATTGATCCCTTAAGTGCAGAGCGAAAGTATGGTCCCGTTTTTCCTTCATTAATATGCATAGTAATCAGTATCAGATAAATGCATATCGGTTAAATGCATAAATCGTTTAATTGCATACAATTTGCTGGTCTCAACCATTGACTTTATACGTATTTGACACTGCTTAATTGCATAAACATGGTCCAGACATCTAAAGTGGAGGTCAAGGATGTATACATGTACGTGTAGACTGCTATCCCAAAGATTGCAGAAAATTGTAGACTGCTGCCCCGGCCAACCTCTGTGCTCATCAGCTACGGCGTTACATGTATTAAAATCTAAAATGGCTAAGTGCACATGTAAGACATCATAGTTGGCGGATCGTGTGGAAGTGATAAAGAAGTTAGATAATAAAGAAAGTCAGTTGTCAAATTGCACAGTTGTTTGGTGTTAACCAAAGTGCGATATCGAGAATTCAGAAAAATAATGAAAAAAGTGGCAGAGTAACAGCAATCCTAACAGAAAGCATAAAAGGGCAGGAAAAGCGGAAGATGTCGAGGAAGCCCTGTTGCGATGGTTTACCTAAGCGAGGAGTCGACAGGTGCCTATCAACGGCCCACTGTTGCTAGAAAAAGCCGATGGACTAGCACTGAGCTTAGGCACTGCAGATTTTAAGGCAACAAATGGCTGGCTAGAGAGATGGAAAGATCGCAATTTGATAAAGTTCAAGAAGCAGCATGGGGAGAAGCAAGACGCTGATGACCTCGCTGCTGAACGATGGATAACTGACGTTCTGCTGGACTTGATCAAAGATTATGAACCAGCTGACATTTTTAATGCTGATGAGACTGGGCTTTATTGGAGAGCTATCACAGATGGAACACTTTCATTTAAAAGGTGCTGATGTATCTGGGCCTAAAGTTGCGAAAGATCAGGTGACGCTGCTGCTTGCAGCTAACATGGATGTCAGCGAAAAACTAGAGCCACTAGTGAGAGGCAAAGTTTTTAGTAGTTTCTAGTAGAACATTAAATATTATGCAGAATATAAACTCAGCCTTAAATGATCTCTACAACATGATTTTAAAAATAGTTCAAGCTCATAATTTAAACACTAATACATAATCTATTTAAGTAAATCCTAACATGTAGGTTGCAATTACCAGCTTTGTTTTAATGGGTGTAGACCTATTACAGGCATGAGATGGGCACAATTCTAAAAATGATCTGAATATGGAAAGGGAGTCTGGATGTCCTCTCCCAGCAGGGGATACAAGGGGCAAATCCTTTATTTTTTAGTCATAAATCATCATGTAACACTGATGAGGATGAATGTAACTCTGATGAGGACAAATGTAACACTGATGAGGATGAATGTAACACTGATGAGGACAAATGTAACAAAGATGAGGATGAATGTAATACTGATGAGGACAAATGTAGCACTGATGAGGATGACTGCAACAAAGATCAGACCGAAGAATATTTACAATCAGATACTGCTAGAACATGAGGTCCACTTCCAAATGCAATTTCCACAATCTTTTTCTTACAAAGGGCTTCTATTTTCCTGGGCTCAAGTCCGCTCTGAGTATCTCCTGAAAATGTATTTTGAACAAATATAAATAGAGCTCAAGGCTGTCAATGGAAAGGTCGGGAATCCAAAACTCCCAATGTCATGTTTTCCGGTGCTGGACTATTCTCTTTTTTTAATTTTTAAAGTTTTCTTTACATTCTGCTCCCAAACCCACCCCACCATTCATCACCACATACTACTTTTGGACACAAAAAGCAAGAAACAGCAAAGCTGATGGTATTGTTGGGTTGTCTACTTTGCAGCAATGGTGGATCGGTTGAGAAAAGACATAGCCTTTCCATGGAATCCTTATTCATATACCTGACTCATTTTTCTTTTTGACAAATAAGATACTAGAGTTTTATTTGTCAACTTCTACTGAGCTCAAAAACAGCTTTTTCTCCAGGTTTCCAAGAAAAGGGTCTTCAGGACCTCCCTGGATTGAAATGTAAGGGGTTGTTCTTACTTTCAGGTTACCCTGTTATTATTGAATAAATTTCTTTTAAGTAATTACTCGCTTATCAAATGATCAAAAACAAATGAAATTGGCAATGTATTTCTTTAAAATACTATAAAAATTCTACAGTATTATTATTGTTCAAATATATTTTTTTCTTCACATTCTTATTTAATATACATGTAAGATTTTCCAACTCCACCACAGTTGTTTTCTTTTAAACTGTTACATAGTTGTACAAAAATGAAATAAATCTGACATTTCATTTTGGTCAGTTTAAAAGCCAACCTTTTAATCTGGAATGATCAGCAGTTTAAATATTTCATTTTCTTGTACATATCTTATGCTCTTTATATATATGACTTGCACATCAATAGTACCATCCGACACTGTCACCTTCACTAACTTGCATATAAATAGTGCCAACACAGTCACCTTCACTGACTTGCATTTATAGTACCATCCGACAATGTCACCTTCACTGATTTGCATATAAATAGTTCCATCTGACATTGTCACCTTCACTGACTTGCATATAAATAGTACCATCTGACATTGTCACCTTTTCTGACTTGCATATAAACAGTACCATCTGACATTGTCACCTTCACTGACTTGCATATAAATAGTACCATCTGACACTGTCACCTTCACTGACTTGCATATAAATAGTACCATCTGACATTGTCACCTTCACTGACTTGCATTTATAGTACCATCCGACACTGCCACCTTCTCTGACTTGCATATAAATAGTACCATCCGAACCTGTCACCTTCACTGACCTAAGTGTTCAGTGTGAAATTGTAAGATATTTTTGAATTCCTCATGCTCAGAACTCTACCAAAGCACAAGGTAATCTTGATGAGAAGCTTGCCATAAGGTCAGAGTGACAAAATCAAGCATCTTGATAACTTTCCAATTCTGCATACCACTTGTATCAGTCATGGAAGAGCAGTGGTCAAATTTGAACAACTTGATTTTGATTGGATGCAGAAGCTTACCACTACATCCAATGAAATTCAAAGACCTGAAGCACTGATATATCAGATTGATCCACTAAGGTGTAGAAAGGTTAACATATCAGAACCTTGGCTAGCAAAGATGGGTCTCTAAAAAAAGTGGAAGTCTGCAAACTTGCGTCTAGAAAATTTCTTGGTAGTTTTCATAATTTAAACAGTCTGATGGCAGGTAAATTTTCAGGTGTTGCAATTCAGCTAGTGAAGGACTTGTGAGGATTCTGCAGGATTAATAGATTTCTCAATCTTGAGTTCTTCTAACTACAGAGAAAATTATGATAAATTCTACACATTAAACCTGACTGTATTTGCAAGGTCTCTAGAAAGAGTTTGTTGATCAAGTGACCAAGCAAGAGGGGAAGTATCAAGTGATGGCTGATGGGATTTGTAACCAATCCTTTTATCCAAATGGAGACCACTAACTCCTCACGATGACACTTCAGCATTTTTCCAGCTAAAACAAGAAAAAGCATTAAAAACATCTTTATTAATTTCAGAAGTAATTTATGTACTCATTATGTATGATTAAGTAAAACACTGGAAGACGACAGATTTTCTTAAACAACAGTATAACCATCTATATCCCTTTAGTCTCGGGCTATATGTCCAACTTTGCCCATGTTTACTGTATGAGGCAAGCCCACAAATTATAAATCGGTATGTCTATTCAGAAGAGTCTTTCCTTTTACAAGCAAAGCAGGCAGTATGACCACATCAAAACAGTGCACTACTTCTAAACCCATCTATCATTTTGTTGTTAATAGCCAATGACATGAGAATACAGTGCTATCTTTTTATTTTCATCAATCTGTCCATCTACCCATCTAACACAGCTTGGTCAATTTTTGAATTTAGGTTATTACGTTCAGGCACTGTGACAGGGCACTCATGTCTTATGAGCACATTTATAGCTTTTTCTCACATTTAAAATCCTGTAACGTTCTTGAATCATGCTTACCGAGACCAAGACAGCCACTGCAGTTTGATCCTATGGCATAGACATCATCGTCTTTGGTGATGTATATGGCTTCATTCCCTGAACTACCAAATACGCAGACTTTCTTAATCTCATCAATATCGTCGGGCTCAAGAATGCTGAAAGCGGGCCATTTGCTGACATCCATTACTTTATTCTTTGTCAATCCCTCATACAGTCACGTTGCAAATATCAGCTATAAAATATAAAAATATTGTGCACAATCATTCTAAAGTGTTACTATGCAGTAACTGGTAATATGACTGTCTGAAACTCAGACAAGTGGCTCATGTAATCCTGACATCACTCACCTGCACATAGTTTAAATGGCAAATGCTGTAGGAATAAGGCATGTCCCTTGGCTTATGAGTTACCCAAGACAGCCTCATTCCCAGCTATCTGGTAGAAACTGGTAGTATCCAAGATGATGTTTCAGTGGTTTTACTTCAGCTGGACTAGATCGTCCAATAACATATTTTGTTTGAATGTGAAAGGTGTTCATGTCAGGACTCTACTTAGCACATCTGGTTTGATATGTCAAATCAGTTTGTGAGAGTGTGTGTGTGATTTGGATTTTTAAAGTAGCATTAACAATTTTTCAGTCATATCGCTATGATGTCTGCAGTGTAGCAGTTTATAGTGATGTCTAGCACTGGGGCATCATGCCGCAGACATGTAGCATGATGTCCCAACCAGTCACATTATCCTGACACCAGGCCGACCAGTCCTAACACTAACCTCTTAATGCTGAGCACCAAGTGAGGCAGCTGTTAGTACCATTTTTTAAAGTCTTTGGTATGACTCGGCCGAGGATCGAACCCACGACCTCCCGCATCTGAAGCAGATGCTCTAACCACTAGGCCACCAGAGCGGTATAGTTTGTGAAAGAAAGTCATGATAGAGTGAACTTCTCAAAACTGAAACCTCAGTATTTTGTTCAATCCCAAATTTTTCCTTCTTCAATATCATCATTTCCCACCAGTAAACCATAACCCCCATCTCTGAATACGGGAACAAATTCTGATCCAAAATTTTTTTATGCTTATAAAACCCCAATAAAACTAAAATTCTTAAAATTTGGAAAATATATTTTAGCTGCTAAATTGCTGACACATGCTGAACACATCAATTATGGTTAACAGGTACTGCAGTGGTCTGAGATTGAGATAAAGACCCAGAAATGTCCAATGAGCATGAGAGGTTAGTTAAAACAATACAGGACCTGCACACCAACACAAATTAGGGCAGAAAATAGGCTAACCTTAAGCCTTTGCAAAAGAGCCAGCTTTTAAGACTCATAACACATATTAATAACTAAATGCTTACAGGTTAGCCATTTGCAAAAAACTGTCTCTATCTTCTGATTATCTAATTGTGATGGATGATATTCACAAGCATACAGGATCAACAGAACACTTGTACACTTCTTGACAAAACTTTGTCAATAAAAGAAAAGGTTTCAAAAGCCATATATCCTCCAAGATTCTGATATGTTAACCAATCAACATCCTGCTGGACCAGTCAGGTATTTCAGTGCTTTGGGTCTTTGAATTTCACTAGATGTACAAGCCACCACATCCAATCAAAATGTAGTTGTTCAAATTTGGACATGGAGCAAACAACTGGAATGGACTCATATATAAATAAGGAATTATTCACTGCTGCTCCATGTTTGCACAAATACACAATTTCTCTCAGAGCCACATGTAATGGCTTCTCTCTTGTACATAAGTCATACTTTCAATGCTAAACTTATAACGTATCCTTTTGCAGTTAATTGCCTGCACCATTTTCTGCTGACGTACAATGTACTGCTGTTACATGCTGTTGGTTAGTTCGCATTACATACTAAGGGAGGCAACTCAAAATCCAATAGATATTGCTAGGAGAAAACACTGAAATATCTGATCGGCCAGCCAAGATGTATTTCGGTGCAGATGTATCACAAAGATAATATCTGGGAGCTCTGGAAAATTTTACAAAACAGTCAAAAGATCAGTTTCCCAACATGTTCAAGCTGACAAAGCTAACTATGTATATACCCATTCAGAAGGAAGCACAGGACAATATTCATATACAGATAAGGAACAGAGTATGGTTAAAATAATTAACAGATTAATGCTTACACAACTAAAGATGTTGACTTCAGTAGAGCTCGAAGAAAGTGGCGCAGGAAGAAACAGAAACAGATATTGAAGTATTAGGTAAATACTGAACTATGGTCACTACTTCCTTTTCCTCCTTTTCTTCCACTCCCCCTTCTTTCTTTGACAAAGGAGGAGGTCTCCCTTAAGAAAAAATTCTGGCAGCATCTCTCCTTAAACTGTACATGGGGAACAAATCTGGAATTTTTCTTTTTATGAAAAGATATTTAAGCAGTGAATGGAGGTGCCGATGGAATAAATAAAATTAGCACAGAATCAACAATGGGGCAAATTTCAAACTGCTTAAGTTTATCACCTTGTGTAAGTTAAAAAAATTATATTACAGGACTGGGTGTTGTCAATAGTTTCCCTTCTTCACAAACAAATACAAGTACCTGTTGCCGCAGCAGTCTTTTGCATCTGCACGAAGTACAATGTGATAGAGTTTGTTCGTATTCCCATGCCCGGATTTGTTCTAGATGAGGTTTTCTTTGCACGAGGAAATTGCACTATTTTTTATGTTCCGAAGATAACATCATAATGTCTTCAAAGTTTGCGTGAGAAATAAAATTGGTAATGAGGTGTTTTCAAAGCATTCATGCTGTGACAAAGGGCCTGGTGGCTAAAGTGAGTTAAATGGAGCCACCATTGAGTGGTCTAAAATGCTGAATAAAACACACTTACAACCAACAGGTAGTCTGTTTGAAAGTACCTTTGTTTTCTTGTCATCAATGAGAATAGCATACAAATGTAAGATAACTACATGTCTATCTGTAATCTGCATACTGGAAATACAACCAAGAATGTCAACATACATAAAAGTGCACAACCTACCTTCCAAAGATGGAAAGACCATCAAGCTCATATGTGTATTGATATGTATCATATTGCTGGTTGTGTATCATGAATTGTATCCATATGCGGCACAGGTGTATCATTTCACCCCTAACGTACAAAGAAGGTAAATACTACAATGTCTGCTTCCGACATTTACAATGTTGAATCAAGCAAAGGAAATGAATGATAACTACAAATTTACCTATCATGTGGATTTTTACAAGCAGTGTACTTTCTATGTACATGTGTGCAAAGGGCTATAACTCCCAACTATCAAGCTTATGGTAAAAGTTGCAGAATTATCTGGCAGTTACTGAATATGATGAACTACATCACTGTGCTGTCCAAGAAAAATAGACTCACCAATAGTTTATGCAATATGGCACTGTGTTAGTATGTAAAGTCCATTAAGCATGAAATGTGCAGATGATGACTTATGGCCACCCCGTCACAGTCAGGTTAGAAATTATAAATCAGTGAACAAAATGATTAAGTTTTGTGTGATTAAGTTTTGTGCATTTTTCATCTCACTGATGCTTTTCATTATTTAAACTGGTGAGGGGGGTTACAAATGGGGAGATATATTCAGACTATAGCTTTTGCAACAAAATCTGTTCAAAAATGAAGACTACTGTATGATAATTATAAGAAAAACTTGAGGAATGCTAAATTACATTTTTTAATGCATACCTGTCAACTCTCATGCTAGGAGAAAAAAAACTCTGGATTTTTGGGGTCGCTCCACGCCTACCTCCCAATCTCATAATATCTCCTGATTTTTTGCAGAGAACTACCGATTCTTACATTATGCCTGTCAGTTTTCATTTTTCCGAAAAACCCTACATAGATGTATCTTACGCAATTCACAGAAGCCATGTTCTATTTTATCACCTGTGAATATTGTTGTGATGAAATAATTAATATCACACTACAAAGTAGTTTTTCTTCAGTAAACAGAATGTTAAAATTTAAACATTATTCACATAAATTTCAAAATTTTGTTAACCCCTACAACAACACTGTTGTCAAAAAATAAACCATAATAATAAAATTGTCATCAGTTAGTTTCAATCCCATGAATGATCACTGTGAATGCTGTGTAATTTTCTCTACAAACAAAATTGCATCTCCATTTCAACCAAAGAAACACCAGTAAACACCTGGCATTCCTGTACCGTATATATAAACTTTAATTATCATGATTAAATTAAATGAAGGAATGAAAAAAAATATACCACACAGTATATGTGCCCCCAAAGAACTAATTCTGAATAAATATTTTATTTAGTAAACAGTGTTACATGCCTTATGAGTTGACCTTAAGGAAATAAGTTGGGATATAAAATGAGGGAATAACAGTTGTCACATGTTCAGTAACTTGTGACTGCAGATTTGAACTGTTAAATGAAGTCATAGGCATAGTAAGTTACGACAAAACAGGGCAATGTTTATTTGCCAATCAATTGTTGGTGTTTATATACACACACTGTAGAAGATGGTTTCTTTGAAGTATGTCAGAGGGGCAGTCCTTTTCACAAGATAAATGCGATGATAAGGATTAGCTGTTAATTAGTCACACTGGCTTTAATGCTTGTGTACTCAAGTCTAACCATTAGTTAATGTGCAGTTTAACCACAGCTAAACAGAATACGAAAAGGGGGCATATCCTGGGGGGAAAATAACGTATGTCAACCCCAATTTTACCTTAAATTATGTTTAGACCTACATCCGTAAAACTTATTGGCTGACCACTACATGTTTGCACCACCCCACCCCCCCGCGGCGGGTTCTTTGAGACTTTCACGTATATTGGACCCGGAACTTAAAAACTTCAGCGTAAAAACCACCCGATTTTAGGTCTAAATCACAATAATTTTATTCAATCTCCCTACTTGGTTTATGAAAAGTTGACAGGTATGTTAGCGTAATTTTTCCTGTAAACCGGAGTTATCATGTGCTATTAATGCTGCTGTGCAATACTTACTTCCTCCACAGCATGTGTACAATAGTGTTACAGGAAGAAATAGACATGACAGGTGCGTCAAACTGGGTGACGTAATACAGGATCTTAACGAAACGGGGTCGTCTTAGGACGAAAGTTTACTAAGAAAAGTATGAGGGAATATATCATTGTCATTTCTTACATTGCTAAGATACCTAATGTTTATAAAGTTATAAGAGATATAACAATGAAACAATCTGAAAAGGTGAAAGAAAGTGCACAAATGTCAAAACACAGGCGAGGAGTATATTACGCAGCGAGAACTGTTGATTTATGTTTTACGTACACTGTTGCCACTACTGACGCATTCCCATGTTATTGTATATCCGCTTGTAGGGGCTTCTTAAAAATACATCATGTAATGAAAATGTTATCCCTTATTTTAGAGGTAAAAATTCACACCAGCATGTCAATACAATCCTTGCTGTTCATAAGAGAGTCCGGCTGCAGCTGGAGACTGGTCCCCTACATTCGTTTCACATATCGGCAAAAGCAATGAAATAGACCTGGAACAAGACTGCTCATCCCGAGAACCAGTCTGCTGGAGAACGAATCTAAATACGAAGAAAGCTACGAAGTATTCCAATTATTAGAACTATCTGACTAATGAGCCGAACGCAGAAATGCAGCTTTTCTGCTCCGTGTGAGTAACTAACAGACGTGGACAACACTTCAACAACAGAGTTTGACTATTCTTTAAATTTTTCCCCACCTGTTAACTAAAAATTATGGCAAGCTATTGCCAGAAATATCTCTTTCTCTCTTTTTGGGGAGGTTTGAATATTTAATGACGAGTAAATAGCATGGTTTTATTTTATGTTCTCTGGGTAATAGAGTTGAAAAAAGACTCACCAATAACTTGTTTCTTTGCCACAACGTGTTCCAAGAAGATGCGGAAATTAAGTATAAATTTCTGTATATGCTCTGTTAAGTCATACAATGAATGACACTAACATCATTCCAAGGGCTATTGGACAATTCGGCCCAAAGACAATTCGGCCCAAGACAATTCGGCCCAACTTGGACCGAAAATAAGACAGTTCGGCCTAACTTGAAATACAATTCGGCCGAACTCGAAAGACAATTCGGCCCAACTTAATAATACAACTGACAATAGTTTTAACAAGTATTTATTTTTAAAAGGAAATACTCAGTAACTTATAACTTATATATACGTAAGTTAACTAAGACAAAATATTTTAAGACAATTCTTATATAATTTGTTTTTTTTTTTACTGTATAGTTTAAAATTCTTGCTTTAGGTAACTGAAATATTTTATTCTTTTGGGATATAATGAGTGTAATGTATGAAATAAAGGGAGGCCACCATTTCCTTTCTAGTATTTATTTTGTTTTTCAAAGTGAGAACAAATATCAATGATGTACAGTAATTAGTTCCTACCTGTGAACGTGTGCATTGGGTTTAAGAACACCGTTTCATTCTCAATTTATTTAGTCTGTAAAATAGAATAGGTTGAGAATACAACTTGAAACATTTGTTGAATTAGGTAAATGTTTTTCGAAATTATAAAGGTTAGGAGCTTTCGGATATCTTTAGGAAAACCGTCCCAAAGACAAATATTACATGGGAGAAAGGACGTCTTTAAAAAATGAAGTATAATAGAGATGGATGTGATGCTTTTGGAATTACGTAGACAATAGTGAGATGCATCATATCGCCTGTGGGAGAAGGTCGATTTTGTTAGGCACTTGAGTATCTTTAACTAAATACAATATGCATAATCTCTTCTTTTTCCTTCCTTGTGCAAGAGTTTTATCAACCAGTTGCTGTATAAAAAGACTCTCAAGAGCAATTAATCGGTGCAGCTTCCAATTTAATTTTTTTCTCCAATCTGCCCGTATCTTCAGTAGTGCAATTGTCTGTGCCAGATTAAACCCTGTGGAGGCCCCTAGGCAGTAGAAATCTTGCCCCCCCCCCCGCAAATTATCGCCTAATACGTCAAGATCAAATCAGTTCAATATTATTTTGATCCGTTGTCGCGGGGCCCCTAAAAGGCGTGGGGCCCATAGGCCGGTGCCTACTGTGCCTATTTGGTAATCCGGCACTGGCAATTGTTCCAGACTTGAGAAACATATTCTAAAATGTCACGTATGAAAAGTATATATATAATTTGAAACCAAAGCTTCCTGCGAAAAAGAACTTTTAGTCGAGCACAATATGTATGTATGTATGTTTGTATGTATGTATGTATGTATGTATGTATGTATGTATGTATGTGCACTCAAGCTGGTGAGTTTTGTGTATACGGGCTCAGATGTATTTTGCTTTGTTTCACTTTATCCCTTTCTAGCAATTATTTTGTTTCTCATATGAGAGAGAGAGAGAGAGAGAGAGAGAGAGAGAGAGAGATTCGCACACGCGGACAGACGCCTTCAGACGTACACATAGTCTTTGCATGTGTGTATATTTATAAACAAAAAAAGCAGCTTACAAGGGAACAAAGATAATTTGTACCATGGTTAAGACTAGCAACCAGTTTATTCATTTCTAATTTGTATGGAACAATGGAGCAACTATGATTGACGATGTTGACTGGTACTGACAAGCTTTCAGTTTACGCACGCACACAATAAAACATAACTTAAAATAAAAATAAAAACAAACAATAAACTTAAATGGTAAGAGTTTAATATTGCAGCAACTAAACACTGACAAAATGCTCTTCATTATTCTCTCTCTCTCTCTCTCTCTCTCTCTCTCTCTCTCTCTCACACACACACACACACACACACACACACACGATATGAAAGTATCAACATATGTGATCATTGACCAATATAAGGAATAGTTTCATCAATGATTCTGAAACGCAACTCAGTTTTCAACTTCGTGGTCCGTAGATGTTTCCACACATTCTTAGAAGACCGTTGACACTGATATCCTTATTTGTGTACTTCCTCCAAATCCTAAAAAGTTTTCCATGCATGGTATGCATCTGCTTAGTTTGGTGTCTTGTCAGGTTTTCTTCCGATACTATCTTTAATTGAGATATTATCATTTGGGCTTCTTTGTATAGCAGAGTAAGTATAAGATAAAACTGAAGGTTGCTTTTACGCGTTTTGTTATTCAATCGACTGTGCCAGCCCTCCGCGTCAATGTTTGTTCGTATCGTTTTTCCAAAGACACTCCACGTGGATATGGGCCAAATTGTGCTGGATATCCACCTGTCACTAATATACGTCATCCATTCATAGAACGTGGCGGTTCTGACCTTTCCTTTTAATTTTTCAAAAGCTGTGGGGATATCTTCGGCTGGGATAAAGGGCAAAGCAAACACCTTTCTACAAAATTTGAAAACAGCATCCCGCTGGTTGTATGCCGTCTACAAATGAACAATATATACATATTAGCCTTTATATTCATGCAAATAATGAGATCATTAACATAATAAGGAAAATTTTACAATTGAACACCGTGAACCATCTTATCTCTAGGTTCAAAGAGTGAAGAACTGATGAAAATATAAATGAAGACTTAACGTGTCACGAATCGACTAAATATGAAAAATAGACTATAACAGTGGTATATAAAAAATATATCTATATTTACCTGAAGACCTTTTCCTGAAGTTTTCGCCACACAGCCTGGCCCCAGTGGAAGGCACATCCACTTGTATGTGGATTATCGAAAACCAAGCGGAGTGCCTTCCATATTCCACTTTCGAAGTCTGCTACAAATGACTTGACTGATGGTTCTCTGCGTAAAAGTCGATGTAGAGCCTGGAGTACCTAATAATGAAACATTATGTAAATTGATTTTAATATAGAGAAAAAATATATAGCGAACAGAGAACATGTAAAATATGAACGAATTTTCGTTTTCTTCATAGTCTGCAGAATGAATACATTGTAAAGTTACTCGCGTTTTTATTTATAGAGAATATTATCAAAAGTGGTGAGCAAAATAATAAACTACCATCTTGTAATCTTTCTTGTTTTTGCCGGACATCACGATGAACACTAGTGGTACTTGCTTCATATTTTCTCATGACTTCAAGAAACTGTGAACCCTTAGCAACTGATAAAAAGGTTTCCTCATGATCTTGAAGGTACCATCGATGTACCATGTTTTAGCCTTGCTCAGGAGTTCCAGCTGGTAATCAGTAGCAAATATTAAGTGGCGTTTGTCGTTGCGGATTACATCTTGTCTGAAGACTGGTTCTGATTGTATTTGTCATGTAATATTCGATAGAGTTAATAATTTTCTACTCTATTCGCCGATTAATAAAATAACAGATCGTCTAAAAAAACAAGTAAGTATTCACTAAAAGGTAAGAAAGCCTTTTGAAGTATCCCTCTCAAAGTCGGATTAGTGTTTTCAAGAGGTATGCCTCGCCTCTACTCTTGTCGCTAATTTGTAACAATAGATCGTTTATATTTTTATAAAGCCATGTGCAATCGAGCGTGTTATATATGAAGCAGTTTTACAATCTGAAGCCTAAAATTAAATATTTTTGTTATAATATCTCATGTACGGTGTCGCTACCCTTAGAAAAATGTAAACGTATTCTGTAGAATATTATCTGTTAAGTATTATTGTTTTATTAATCAATAATGATAATTTGACCGAACGACTTAAACTGATAATGTCGTTGTGCAGGTACATGTATTTTTTTAGCATAAAAATAAATGTATACAAGTATTTAATTAGAATGAGCAATATATGTCAGTTTGTGTTTTCTCTTATATATATATATATATATATATATATATATATATATATATATATATATATATATATATATATATTAGATCCAGGAAGAAGCCCGATGAGATTTGTTAGTAGTATAGTGGGTTACCGTAGTGGGTTACCGTAGCGTCAATGGGAATTAGCAGTACAGACCCCCCCTGGGCCAGTATAGCGTCAAGAAAGTAGGTCAACACCCTGGGCCAGTATAGCGTCAAGAAAGTAGGTCAACACCCTGGGCCTGTATAGCGTCAATGGAAAAATGAGGTAGAGGGACTAGAACACCCTGGGCCTGTATAGCGTCAATGGAAAAATGGAGTAGGGGGACTAGAACACCCTGGGCCTGTATAGCGTCAATGGAAATTTTTGTAGAGCGGTGACTAGGAGACTGGGGGTTTGTAGAGCGATAAGCGACAGGTGGCATGTTTCTTTTTTTAGTAGAGGAAGGGTTTTATATATATATATACGTTTAGGGGGAGACCAAATGAAAATTAAGATCTTTTCGAGGTATTGGAAGTGGCCCTGAAAAGGGCCGTTGTTTGTTATGTGATGTTAACACTATTCTGTTAACATACAGGACATCGCATAGGTCTTCTTATCTTCCTCAAATTTCTCAAAGTTTGTCTTAAGCTGTGTCTCACTTCTGGTCCGTAGATGAGAGTCCGCTTAAGACAGCCTTATCTTTCCACATAACATCTTCTTTTCCAAAGAGTGGCCCCGGTGATCCGGATGACAGTCCATTTTGTTTTCACATACATGGGTAAGTCTGTACGGAACAGCATTGAGGATACCAAAGTAGAGGATTCTACGTCGATCAACATCTTCTCTGTGACGAGAACAGGTGAAGGGAATGAAGTGAACCGCGTTTATTTATAGTGGAAGACCGGATCGAAACGGATTGAAAGGGTTCACCAATCCCAACACGCGTTACAAAATTCAGTCACTTCGCGGAGTCTGTCTTCCAATCCGAAGAGAGCTACCTGTGACGTCACATTTCCTATATAGGCACACTAGCGTCTGTGCACAGTGAATCGATGCGGTAGTGTTTTGTGAAACATGACGGAACCTAAGAAGACAATGAATTGGGGTGCACCGGCTGTGGAGACGAGAAGTAATGGTACAGCAGCAGCTACCAAAGTGAACACAGTGCTACTTCCCGAAGGGGTTGATTTCAACTGGGATTTAGTAGATTTTTTATCTTCTTCCCAAGAATTTGTTCCGGTACCAGTACCTTCGCCACTTTCTCCTTCATTACCACGTGTCGACGATTTTAAACAAAGACAGAGAGAAGAATTGGAGAAATTTTTACAGCAGCAGAAAGAAGCAGAGCAAGCATTTCTTCTTGAACAGAAACAGCGAGAAGAAGAAGAAGAGGCAAGAAGGAAACGACAGGAAGAAGAAGAAGCAGTAGAGAAGAAACAAAGTCTAGGAGAGAAGGAGAACAGCGAAAGTCAAACGGTCACGGTACTCTTGGACATTTTGGCCGAGTTAAGAAGTCTGAAACAAATGTATCAGACTTCTTTATTACGACCCAAGAGAAAAAGACCTTCCCGAGCCAAACAACCTAACCCTGTGACTACACCACAGATACCACCCCTAGTGATATCTACTAAATCATTGACAGGAGCAAGTCCACAAGTAGGCCTTGGCCGTGGCAAAGGCTTAAGACAGTTAAAGCGAATTGATTCTCGTTCCTGAGTTTGTTCTAAGGAAAAAAACAAACACTCAACAGTCCTTTTCAGGGCTACCCAATACTCTCGAAAAGAGTGACTATTCATTTTGCCAAAATCAATTAAAACTCAAATTCCCTTCTTTAACCCTATGATGTACGTGTTGTGAGTGTATGAGTGTAGGTCCTTATTATTTCTAAATAATGAAAACCAAGAGACACTTACGTTTTTTTCAGTTTGGTCTATTCTGTTACAAATTTTTTACAATTCAATATCACAACATAACACAACACAACACTTTTAAAAAAGTTCATAGATTTCTTCTGTGTCTTTTTTCTTTCACTCTCTCTGTTTTTTCAATTTCTTCACTTTTACACTTTTTTCCTCTTCTTCGTCTTCTTCTTCCTCACATTTTTCTCGTCTTCTTTTCTTTTCTGTCTTCTCTTTCTGAACGTGTCTGGGTTCTTCTTTTGTCAAGGCTACCTCTGTTTCTTCTTCCTCCTTCTCCTGCTCCTGTTGTTTCTTAGGGCACTCTGAAGGCCAATGTCCTTTCTCTTGACAATGATAACAGGTATCTTGACTTTTGTTTCTTTTGACACTGACCTTGCTTCTTTGACGGTCTGGACATTCTGTAGCCCAATGCCCTTTCTTTTGACAGATATAGCAAGTATCTCGACTTTTATCTCGAAAGGAAGGAGAGTAGTCCGTTGGCTTGTCTGAAGAAAACTTTCTTATCACACCTCGCAATGCTCTAATCAGAGTTCGATCT